>JAWPHD010017825.1:0-42772 GCA_037043455.1 Cyrtodaria siliqua
TACACGCCTTCTCATTGTATTAGTTCAGTTGAGATAAACTGCATATTTATAGTTGGACATGTAATTTTTTTTTAGAATTGCCATGCTTTATGAAATTGTAATGTCTGTTATCCTCACAGGCTTTTAATTTTACGTCCCATCCCATCCATAAAGACAATTCAATTCTTGTATTCAGCAAAAAACACTTCAGTTCATATATACTCATGACCATCATACATACTCATTACTGTATGCTATATGACATATCACGTTTGACCCTTGACATTAATTATTAGACCCTTCACATATATGTATTTGCAACACGTCCTGTCAAGCAAAGCAAAAAAACTGTTTCAGGTTTCCCTGACGGTCCCTCGAATTTCTCGGTCTCTTGCTCAGACCGGAAGCAATGATTATTTTGAACTGATGCAATCGGAGACCAGCACACGTACATGCACCATAGTGCACCAACATCAGAGCAAAATCCAGCCATATTAACGATACAGAGCCCAATACAATACAAAGCCTCATATTGAGGGGGACTCCCAGGGGTTTGGGGGAAAGGGAAAATGACCATTTATTTTAGGGGAACAGTGTATTGGGAGCAAAATATTTTTTGGGGAGTGAAGCAAAATATTTTTGGGGGAGTGAAGTATTTTCACCTCCCCTCCCCCATCCCCCCCCACCCCCACACACTGGGACGGCTCAATATTATCATAACCCCCCCCCCCCCCCCCCCCCCCCCCCCCCCCATTGTCTTATACATTTGCATGCCAACTGGAAATGTGTTGACAATAACAAGTTGTCGGGGTCATAACAAAATGATTCACGCACGCATACATCAGCAGATAAAGATTACGGTGACCGAAATATATCGTACAGTGACCTTTCAACTCGGTGTTCCAGTATCCCAGTGACCGAGAATGTACTGACTACGCACTAAAATTGTTTACGTAGACTGTTGAACCGTGCGTTAACTAATCAAATTAGCATAGGTTAAACACACTGGGTCTCTTTCATAAATCCAACATACCGTAACCGCAGTGTAAACGGCAATCACACACACACACAGGAATTGATGTTGGAAGGTTTCACCCCCCCCAACCACTCCCCGCTCCCCCCCCACCCCCCTCCCCCCCCACCACCCCCTCCCCCCACCCCCCGGTTAAATATTATGATCAGTACTGTACAGCTTGTATGTGTTGATTCCGAAACTGATTATGACACTGAATCAATCAATGGGGCTGTTTCCCGCGCCCGCCCCTTTTTGGTACGCAGTATTCAGGACATACATAGAGAGAATTCAGTACACGGCCGGGGTACCAGTGCCCGCAAATTACATTATTTAGTATTCGGTACGCATACAAAATAGGTACATGCCTTCAAACTATGTTTTCTATATATAAAAAAACTGTTGAAATCTTCAAAAATCAGTAGGTACATACATACATGCCTTCAAACTATGTTTTCGTATGTAAAAATCCACAAAAATCGACTTAGGGACATTTAGATTTCATGATTGACCCCAAAACAGCAAAACGATGATGTACAACCTTTAATACAGTTTTAAATGTCTTTTTATATCACATGTTTCATAAAATTAGACAAATAAATAGCAAATTTGTTAATTTTTATGAAGAAATTCATGTAAAGAGTATTCAGTACTGGGGTCTAAAACGAAGGAGTATTCAGTACTCAGCTCTAAATTAGTGAGTATTCAGTACTTGGGGGTTGGCCAATCGCATTATGTCACAGTATAATCTATAATTACTCAAAGCTGCTGTAATTTGTTTCGTGCCGAACAGAGATTTAAACTTGTACATATTTGGCCAGCTGATATAGTATAAAGAAGGAAATTGATTTTTGCATATTATTAACTGTTGCACAAATAATATATTCAACCTATGGTAGAAATAAGAAAAAAACAGATTTTCCGAGATTAACAAGTGAAAAGTCAAAATGTATTAATTTATATTTAAGCAGGTTTAACGTTAAAATGACTAGTTTCTACTCAGCGATGGTTTATTACGTCTCTGGGCCTACCACGCTAACTCCCTGTTATCACACAAGGCAATCGTGAAGTGTTTATCAATGATATACAACTCAAGCTTGACATCTGTCCTGACTGCGTGAAGAAATATTAACGATACTACAGCAAACGATGATGATGCAATATTGACAAAGAAATGATGATAATTTTATAACATTAACGCTTACCTGTGTTTGTAGCGCAGAGTTTCCTCAAAATTGGACACATTGTTCGTCAATGCACTCCAAAATCTATCTTTAAAAACGTCCTACGTTTTAGCTATCTGGTATTCCGATTCTTGTTCTTGGGTTGACAATTTCCAGCTCGTCCATTTAATTAAGCGAAGTACTTATAAGTTCTTAATGTTAAATCACTAGTGTCTTCAACGAGTTTCTAGTACGGTTATGAAGAGATATTTCTATTTCTCCTTAAGCTGGTTGTCGATTGTTGTTCGCTTCTCTGCGTCTATGAAAAATATCGTAATGGCAAACAGGGAACCAGGCTAGTTTAGAAAATAATAAAGAAAATGCAATGTCGGGCATTTGACTTGCTTCGGACTCATGCACTCATTTGTGGTCTGTCTCGGGCATTGTGTAAAACATGGAGTGGAGTTCTACTGTGGAGTTTTGGAGTGGAGTCGGAGACCACATTTGATTCTGTTTTGCACTGGAATATTGGGGTCATTGTTTTTTAATTTGAGTTGATTTTGTTTATCTGTAACTGTTAATGCTACTGCTACTATTACTACAACAACACAACGACTTCTATAGCAAGTGTTAATTTTAGCTAAAGCTGCTGCTGATGATTGTGATTTTTATTATTATTATGATGATGAAGATGATGATGATGAAGATGATGATGATGATGATTATTATTAGTGCAATTGTTACTATATATATACTAGATGCTATCTCCCTACTGCTATGTATATTTACTGCTATTGCTACTGCTGCTATTACTAATGGTGGTGCTATTCATTATATGGAATACTACTGCTTGCTGTTGATGATGATGGTGGTACTTCTGTTTCTTCTTTCTAATATCAAAGAATCGGCCTCAAACGGGTTATCGGGTAGTGGCGGTGGCGGTGGCGGCGGCGGCGGCGGCGCCGATGGTGGCTGCGGCAACGGTAGTAGGTAGTAATAGTAGCAGTAGTAGCAGCAGAAAGCAGCAGCAGCAGTGGTATACATATAAACATCAGAATCAGCAGTAGTGGTATCTGTCTATGAATTACAACAGGGATTAGTTGTAGCTTTAGGAGCAGCTGCAGTAGTAGAATACGATTAAGGTAATAAAATTATTTAGCGTAGTCAAAATTTAGTGCAGTAGACGATTTTCGATGGTTTCGGGCATATTAGCGCAAATGATGAATTAGCGCTTGACCGTAGACTCCATTTTAATTTAGCGCTCTTGTTTGCGCCACAGAATTCGGCAATTTCCGATTATTCCCCCATCATCCGATTATTCCCGACCGTGCATCATCTCTTAATCATGCCTTCAGTCTGTCAACAAAACTGTTTTGTATAACGGCGTTCCATTTCTGAGTGAGCACATGTTAACAAACACGGCAAAATCAAACCCATTAAAAATATGATTTTGAGTCATTGTGAAAAATGTTTGCCAAAACAGTAATTAACAAGTCCCCGAAAACTGCTAGTTAGTGTGTCTATTGATAAAACGTTGTTGGCGAGTTAATCCGATAATAACCCACGGATATTGCCGACACTCGTTGTATAAACATTATGGCTAAAACTGATAAAATCATTTACTAACAAAGACAAGGATCTTATGTTAGGTGTATTATATGTGCCCACTCTGATAAATCAAAGTTTCTGAATGAAGATGAGCTTTATATGTCTAGAACTTTATATGTCTAGAACATGAAATAGAAAATGTTTGCAGTAATTTTAAATTCACCCTGCTTACAGGTGCTATAAATGCCAGGACTTCTAAATTATCCGATTTTATTACGGCTGACAATTTGTTAGCCGAATTGTTTGATTTTGGTGATGAAACTTTATAATAAATTTCTGCATATTGAGCCTATCCCAATAATATTTTTTGATATATTGTTTTCTAAACTCCGAGTATATAGGACATTCTAACATAAAATGAAACTCGTCTTCTAGGATATTACAAAATTTACATTTTCTCTCATTTACCGGAATTCTATTAGGTTTATTCCAACGTCCTGCTTCTATTTCTAGTCTGTGCGAGGATACTCTTAATTTGTCATGGCAATTCTAAATTGTGATATATTACAAATATTAAGATAAGGTTGAAACTTAAAAACACATATACAGTTATAAAAGCGTGCTCTGCTTGAATCAGCTAGTCTACTATTCCAAGTTTGGATAAAGTTGTCATGTAATCTCTGTTTAACAACATACAGAAACAATTTAGGATTACCCATGTTTGGGCTAACCACGCATCATTGAAACCCAATGTGCTCGAAAAGTAGAATAGCCCGACGCCCGGGGCTCCTCGAAATCCATTCCGGGCCTGTCTCATTTTGCAGACAAGGAGCCCGTCTGGCATGTCTAAAAAAAAATCCCCATATGGAAGAATCTTCCTCAAATCGAACTCGACTGAAAAAACACCAATAATTTCACGAAATGTAACTCTTGGTGATAGTTTAGTACTGATTTATCTGCCGCAGATATCGATAAAGCCGCCTCGGGCGTTATGTAATTTAGCGTGTCGGCAGTCACACTTGCACACTTTATTGGGGCCATAAAACATTGGGAATCATTATGTATCTACAGTGACCATATGGAGTGAAACTATAAATGCACTTTAGTAAATTTAAGCAAAACACATTTTTAAAAAATCAGTTTAATATTTACATGAAATACGTTATTATAAACAAGCTTTTAATAAGCTATAACTAAGAATAGTTGTTTAACTGTATTTTTATGGAAATGGCATTATAATAGTGAGAAATTCTATAAAAAGCTGTTTAAAAGTTAAAAATACCATCATTTTTGATATAGCAAAAGTTTCGTTCTGACTCCTGTTTTGCCTAAAATGGAAATACCATCGTTGGACAGAGAAATACATGTGTAATGGGTTTTTTGCATGAATTAAACATTTATGTTTCTCCGCGTCGTCTGCCTAATGTGATTATCGCAGACAACAACAACAACAACAATTAATAATTTAAAAACAAATGCTATCTTTGCTTGTAAAACAGACAATCTATAACTAGTGTCATTAACAAAAAAACTATATCAAAATAAAGATTAGTGTTTCACCTATTTAGAACCGTTTGTACCTAAGGCTTCAGTTTCGTCATTATGCGATATATTTACAATTAAAAAAACACATGTTCGACATATTTTAAGAATTTTATATAGAACATATAAGGACACTAGATGGTGTATTTAAACTCGAAAACAGACCAAGATCCTTTTAACATAAAAGTATCAATCTTATATCAAACTAAAGATAATAAATTGTATTTTAAGAAACCGTTTGCACCTAAGCGATCATATTTATAGAATTTCTAATATTAAACAATAATTAAAATGTCCCCCTATACGCTCCATGTAAAAATCTGGCGACTCATCGATAACCCGTTTGAGGAAGATTCTTCCATATGCCAAAAATCAATTTTACTTGATCTCAAGATCCTCAAGACAAAATACTCCCATGTGTAATGTGAACTGTGAAAACACTTGAAATGAAGTAATTAAAATGTGTTATACACACATTGAAACAACAAAACAATGAAACGTTTGAATATTGAGCCTGGTTTCGTGTCGGCAGTTTGTCACAGCTTTGAGATCGACAATTATTGACATAAAACTATATTATTCTGCTATTAGGGTTGTGTTTTCTTTCCTCTTTGATAAAAAATACCATTTTTGGCATTCAAAACACATTAATGCATGAAAAAAGTTCGTAATTCATGGTATTTCGATTGAATGTTTGAGAAATTTTCGGGCCGTAAAAGAGCGGTGTCATAGTAGTTCGGATGGTACATAATTTCGGATATATTTTTTTTTTTTTTTTTACATAATCAAATAAGAAAAACTGTCCTTTACAAATACATGTTGGTGGAAAAATATATACAAATATATGAATAGATACAGATATAAAGTATATTTCTATTCATTATTTAAGGTGTAAGGAGTTCCTGGAATCCTACTTTCAAATAAATTCTAGTCTAGGCTCCTAATTCATTAACTTGTAGAAAGTGGTGACTAAAAACAAAATATAGCCAGAGGAAGCCCTGATAGTCTTATAAAACCTGATTTAAAATTTGGCGCCAAGTTCGGCTCCAGTTTCACCAAGTCGGCTCTGATTATTATCGTTTGGCAAAAGTGCTAGTATTCTTCTTTGCATCGGTATATTCTATTCTAACTTTTTTGAAACGAAGTGGTAAGTAGGAGCATAAAGTGGTAGCAAAAAGAAAAATATAGTCAGGAGGTTCTGAATTTGATTAATACATACGTAGCAAATGTGTGGTATAAAAGCGAATAAAGACTCATTACAAATAAGAAAAAAATATTGGACCTTTCCATAAGATCAGGGCCTGTCCATTTTAAATCAGGGCCTGTCCATTTTCAGAAGCAACAAGCCCTGGGCCTATCTCTTAACTTAATGTTCTGTGAGCACTGCGGCCATAATGCCTAACATATCTCTAATTAAAGATGCCCAATTTTTTATGTTGGGTTGAGCATTTATATCATTTAACATCAAAACATATATTTGTTTTTACATATTTATTTTCATTACTTTGTAATATCTTAACCCAGTATTTTATAATATTGAAATGACGATGACATAACATAGACTTTCTACCCAGTTCTTCATATATAAAATCGTTTTGTATTGACTTCTTTACTCCCAATAACCTTTTACAAAATTGCATATGTACTCTTTCAATGGCATTCGCCTGTAGAAACCCCAAACTTCAGATCCATAGTTCAAAATGGGTGTAATCAGCTTATCAAACAAATCTAGCCTATGTTCAACCGATAACACCGTAAATTTGTATAGACATTTATTCATTTTAAAAAACTGCTTTCAAAGCTTGGCCTGCAAAGAGCCACCAGTTGTAAATACAATACCTAGATAACTAAAACTGTTTACTATATCTAATGCATGTTCTTTATAATAAAAGATTAGACGTCTCGGTAATGAACCACCTTTTTTGAATACCATTATCTTTGTTTTTAAACCATTAACAACAAGTTTCCATCTATCACAGTATTCTGAAAGTAAGTTTAAGCTATTTTTAACTCTTCACTACTATTTGCAAAAATAACAATATCATCAGCATATAATATAAGAAATACTTTAAACATGTTAACATCAATACCTTCAATACCATTATTCATAAATGTTTCTTCAATATCATTCAAAACCATTGAGAATAAGAAAGGAGACAAACATTCACCTTGTCTAACCCCTAGCATACAACTGTACTCTTCACTCAAACAAAACAACAACTTAGTGATTATTTTGTTGTATTTGCAATGTTAATATCTGTCACGTGTGTGTATATTATAATTATCATATATTTGTAATGATGAAAAACTGTAATAGTTTAAGTCAATAAAAGTATCTATCTGTCTATCTCAACAAATTACAATAGTTAACTCTTGATTTCACAGACTGGCACATAGAATGAATAATATTAAACATTTTACCCCGAATTCCTAGTTTAATCATTTTAAACCATATGTTTTCTCGAACTATATAATCAAAAGCTTTTGTAAAATCAACAAACGCACAATAAAGTGTTTTACCTGTATTTATAAAATGAGAGATTAATCCATGCAAGACAAACACAGTATCCACTGTACCCATGTTTGACCTAAAACCAGCTTGCGCTTCAATGTATACACCATAATTTTCCGCCCAGCTTGTGAGTCTGTTATTCAAAATTCTTGAAAACAATTTACCCAAAGTACTTGATAAGGTAATACCACGATAATTGTCTACATTGTTCATGCTTCCCTTTTTGTGTAGAGGTATAACATGACCCTCTGACCAGCTGTCAGAAAATATCCTAATTCGAAAATTTTATTGAACAATGTATAAAAAATTCATTTAAAAATAGGTCCGATTCTCCTGATCGGTTTGTTTATTCCTTTAATAATTTCTTGTTCTCAATATTTAATTCATTAAATATAATGTTAAATTCATCATTTTCATATCTATCAATAAAATATAATACATCTTCATCAGGTGTAAAGAATTGACTCTCTGGGTTATTAACAGCTTTAAAATATTGCTCAAAAGCACTTATCTGAATGTTGGGTTGCTTTATTCCAGCACACCTTTTTAGCATATACCAGTACATCTTAGCATTTCTATGTTTAGCCTGTATTAGTTTATTTGTTACAATTTTATCACACTCATATCTACATTTACGTATAAGTGACTTGTATTTTGATCTAGCATTTACCATATCTACTCTGTTAACTTGTGACATCGCTCTTGTTTAACCGATATTTATTCAGCATATATACAAAATTCTATTTACTATTAAAGCATTCATCCGTTATCGAAACCAGGTAGTAATACTTAAGGTTATAATAGCGTAAATAAGTCTCCATGCCACTTCCATAGTAAAGTTAGAATATTGACAACCTGTTAAAAACTCAAACCTGATTAGAATTCTGGGAAACTTACTTTATCATGCAAATAAACAGGACTGTTATGAAACATCAACATGGAAATAGGGGTTTAATACCTTCTACGAAACATTTCTTCAGTTGTATACTAACACCGGGTCAAAGGGCAAAGCTATTTTTACCCCTTGCAATTTCGTACCCTGTCTACTTTCACTTCTGAAATTTATATTAAAAACTGTCAAAAACATGATGAGCTCCCTTTTCAAATATCAACAACATGTCCAGAATACAGTTACAGCAAAAAATTACAGGAAATTGCACTAAAAAAAGTTTTTAAAGAAAAAAAAAGATTAGCACTCTTTAATACAGAACTACTTTCGACTGCACTATGTGAGCACGGCTGATTTAGTGTAATTAAACCTTAATACTTACTCCCTGTCAAAAAAGACCGTTATTTTCTGATGGACATGTGATTCTTAAAATATCAATTAATCTTCTTAAGCATAACGGCATAAATGAAGCATGCAGAACTAACAACAACAACAACAACAACAACAACAATGCTAATATTAACACGCAGTCATTGTAAGCCAAAATGGGATGAGTCTTGTAGTGACATTTTTTTTTTAAACAACATCGATAATACGAAGCTGAATAATATTATACAGATGTGCGAGACACTACCATAATACGCAAATCTATAAACTAATAACTACTTTACTTAACAAGTCAGCAGATCAGAACAGAACAGAGCAGAACATATATTTTATTTAACTTGTACATACGTACATCTTTATATATACATACATACATTTTCATGAATAATAAGTCAAATGACTTAGACAAAAGTACATTTGCTATGAGCAATATTAATATTAAATAACTGATACATGAGAATGAAAATACAAAAGAGCTAAACATTGTTTAATTAAGCAAGATTGTATTACTTACAGCTAAAGCTGTACTAATATATTTAGCTAACTTAATAACATTATTCTTATCCTGTGTCTGCAGTAATTCTAAGAATTTAAAACATACTAGGTCTATTATAATAATATTTTTTAATATAAATTGTCCGGATTCTTGTGTAACAATGACAAATCAAAATAAAATGGTATTCATCTTCCAAATCAATACTGTGGCAGCATTGACAATATCTTTCATTTCTAGGTATTCTATTACGAGAGTATCTACCGGTCTGTATTCTTAACGAATGAGCCGATATTCTGAATTTTGCCAAATATGGTCTGAGATTACATGGTAAAATATCAAGGTATGATTCATAATTAAAACTCAATTTACAATTATTATATAATTCAACTACAACACTTGATTCCTTATCTACAAACCATCCTTGTATAAACCAATCAACAACTCTTTGTCTAAACGTATTTATAAAGTATTTAGCATTAACAGAATATGGGTCATTCCAGACATGTGTAAAACCATATTCGTTTAACATATTCTTTACATTCGATGCCCAATTTTTAGCATGGTGAACTTGATCACCAACCTTTAATAACCATATTTTTTCACGAATCCTAACTACAGCCTCACTGATGAATCGACGCATTGCCTGAAAATGAACACCCATATTTTAACAGGTGTTTCTTCTTTTCTAGTGCGGATACAAAAAAGGTAATGTCATTTAGAAATTTCAAATAATTTCCTGGATACACTGTTTAAGTTATATATTGTTTATGTAGCTATTTCATGTTTTGCTGTGCGTTCTATAAATACATCAATCATCATCATCACGTTCATCACGTGATCATCACGTGATCTTGCGTAAAATGTATTCGTACGCTGTATTGTTCTCCTAGGATTTGTAACCAGTTAACAGGTTCTTGTTAGTTACTTAGGCAATTGATTCGCTTCCAACCGATACGACCCGTCTCGGCGTTGTGGGAGAGTGTGGTGGTCTCCCACTCGGACACGTGGATTTCCCCCGCTTTCCTAAAGGTTCGAATCCCACTTGGGGTTCGACTTGCCAAGTGTCGATTCTTATGGATGGTGGGAGATATACAGTACTGGTTCTACCCAGAATAAATGGGTGGTCTGCTTCAACAACAAAAAAATCGACGGTCATACATTATATGGCCTAACATGTGCTAAAAATGACGTAAAACACCATTCAAACAAAACGATAATTATCATACATTAATATCATGTCAAATTAAGACTATCATCTGCGCCATTGATAAGCTGTTTAGCTTGTTTATCGATTTAAATAAAACACGTATATGCAGTTTGTGACTATTTAACTGTGATCTCTGATATTAAGCGTACTTTTTTCTTTTTTCTTTTGAAGGTTATATGTGAGTGTCATATTTGGTCGAATAACGAGTTGCGAGTAACAAAACTTGAGTTGCGAGTTACAAAATGCGAGTTGCGACCTAACTTAGAAAATGCGAGTTGCGAGTAACTACACGCGAGTTTCCAGTTACAAGTTTTCAGTTTAACATGATTAATTGACCGGACAAAAAGTCTCGTTTTACCAATTTATTCACTCTTAAAAGGCCTTTGTTTTAATTCATATAAACATTGTGAAGCTAATTGGTCACACATGCATCGGGTTTTGCTATTTAATTATATAAATGAAAAAAGGTTTAACTTGGCTATTTTTTGGCCAGTTTGTCTAACAGGTGCATCAGTCCATTGTAATCAATGGTGTATATTCAGAATATTCACTGGTCAGGCAATGCTTTGATATACGTACGGACATTTTGAGGGTGTATGTCGCGAAATATAAGCATGCTTGAGAGCGTTTTCTATCCCGACCCTCTGCCCCGTCCCCACCCACTTCATACATAACTATTTTTAAACGGTTTGGTAGATATGTGTGTGGTTTCCAGTCATTAAGTAGATAACACGTGCACATATCAGAGGGGGTGTTTTTCTTATATGAATGCCTTTCATGGGGCATTGATTTAAAACCGCGCCATTCTTTATGGAACATTTATTTAATAAATTATTGTTTTTGCGAGTGTGCCTTAATGCGTCTAATTTATAATTTGATAAAAAAAAATTAAAAAAACATCCGTAAATAATACTTTTAATACTTTTGCATTGCCGCTTTTATAGGTATATAATGAGATGAGTGACAACAGTAATACTTGTTAATACAATCTAGGTAAAAACTGTTTCTGAAAACTTATACATTTGACGAGCTTCTCTTTCCTTTGTACACTTTATTTTCTGAAATCCTATATCAGGGCATTTCATGTTTACTCCAAAATTTCAAGATTAGATGCAAATAATTAAGTGCGAAGTTTGTTTTTAATAGAGTGACATACTTTTTGCACTTGTGGAAACTATGTATATTCTAAAAGAAGCACAGTAATCCTGTTACAAAATATAGTACTATGCGCATATTTATGCATTTTCAAATAACTCCTCGCTGACAAAATCAACATGAACGGTAGAAATGATTAAAATTAACCACGCTTCATTCAACAGTAACGGCCAGATTATTGCAGACGAGTGCATACTACGTGTGTGAAAAGTGATAAATATAAACTGAACACAACTTTAATAACGTAAATACGTGCTTCAAATTATTAAAGATGCTCATCTATTGATGTTTTATTTTTCAACTTTGATTAAAACTGAATAGCAGTTGACGGATCATTAAAGGCAGACATAGATCACGAAAAGCTGTCAAGTTAAAATTCAGTGGACAGTATCGTTGAATATAAATTCAAATTAGGAATACAAATTCATATATCATTTTCAAATGAGAAAATCTATAGTACTAACCCTACCAATATGGGATCCCTTTGGAAAACCCCGTTCTGTCCTGGGTCCGATCCTCTCGTGTTTGGGTATCACTGCCTGTGCGTATGCGTCCCAGGCTAGAGACGTACAAACTTACAGTTTTGGAGAGGAGGTGTCGGCGACAGTTTTCAGGACCCCAAAAATTGTGTTTGCTCGACAGCCAGCACTTATGCAAAATTTCCTGATTATTTTGAAGCCAACAATTTAGATCGTGCTTTTTGTTGGCTTCCAGTCTACATGAACATTTATCTATTTCTCGCTTCTTTGAAGTTGTTGATCATAATTTGTTTCGGCATGATTGCGAATACATTGATATTCTCTTGAGTTAACCGCCGGATGGTTAGTTTATGAATGCACGAAATCCACTTTCACTAATTCCCGGAGGTCACTGAATTGCCGAACATGTTTCTGCTTTTTCGACCTGGCGGGATCGTCCCAATTTTGATGTCGTCGGATAAGGGACCTGGCCATGAGCTTAGTCTGGCAGTATCGATCTCGAGAACAAGCGTATTCCGGACTATCGACCCCTCTGACCAAGAAAGCGTCAGCACTCTGTACAACGATCAATATGGGACGCGCCTTGGCCAGCCGGGGCCATCCAAGTCGTAGTCGGTAACAAGGCGACACCCTGCTCTTCTGACCCCAGTGACTTGAATACAAGTTGTTTCAGGCAAGCCACTATGCTGACCGGATTTGGCTAGCCGGATAATAATCCGGATATTCCGTTGGCTGGAAATATGCTGTGAAAATGGAACAGTGTTTTAATGGATCTCCAATTTAGGCTAAATGATATATATTTTAAATGTATAATGAATGATGAGAGATGTTTTTATTACATTAACTGTGTAATTTAGTACAAGTACTAAATACTATTCATGCTTTATTGAATTTAGTTCATCTTTTTTTTTCTTTTTTCTTTTTAATATGTTACATTATGTATAACAAAGGATAAACTATGTCTGTTTGATCATTGACATTGGATTGATGTTGTTTTTCAGAGAGACCCTAAATGTGAATCGTGCACTTGAGCAAGTGAATTGATACTGACGACTTCAGAATGTCAAGCCGTATTAAATGCCATTGTATCATAGGGAGATGGGAGCCTTTTTATGCTTGGGGTGCTGTTAAAAGTTAGAGTAAAACATGTTTACAGTGATAATGCATCGTGATTGTTATATGAGCTGGTGTAAACTACATGTACTGAATACATGCGAAAAAACGTTGTGTTAAATGGTCTTTATTTGCTTAAAACTTTGGCGTCCGGTCAGTTTTTATGAATAATTTGCATTTGTGCAATCATTAATATTATTCATATGGAAGAATCTTCCTCAAACGGGTTATCGATGAGTCGCCAGATTTTTACATGGAGCGTATAGGGGGAATTTTCATTATTGATTAATATTAGAAATTCTATAAATGTGATCGCTTAGGTGCAAACGGTTTCTTAAAATACAATGTATTATCTTTATTTTGATATAAGTTTCATATATGTATTGAAAAGAATCTTGGTCTGTTTTGTTTAAGTCTTTAAATGTGGGCATAGTATATTATATAGAGCGAAGTCTTAGTGTGGAGTCTTGGAGTGGAGTGGAGTGAATTGGAGTGACCTTGGAGTCACATTTTGGAGTGACCTTGGAGTTTGGATATTTGGAGTCAATTTTTGGAGTCTAAATTTGGAGTCTTTAATTTTCCTTACAATTAATCACTTTTTAGAAACTAATACACTAACTTGAGTTACTTCATTTCACGTGCAATAATTTATTACTTGATTAACTTTCTTTAAAATTCACGTGGCTATTAAGCTACCAAATTTCAACAACTAATTCCAAAACTGCACATCTAATTTTAACTTGGGCACTGTTACTACTAGTCCCGTCACGTGACGTAGAGTTATCGTTCGTGCCTTTCTCCACACAACGTCACGATCCAGCCCATAGGAAAAACCCGGGATTTTTGCACAACAGCCGTTGTGCAAAGATTTAAAGTGCCTTATCGTTAACAACTGACCAAAATACGAGGAGATCCCACTGTAACAATTCTTTGACTTCAAGAGCATATGCTGTTTGACGCTGTGAAAATATGTTTTAGTTCATAAATATGCTGTCTACTGAGGTATGTGTATATTTTTTTACCATTGAATGTTTTCTGTCAACGAAACTTCGCGTGATTTGACGAGATATTAAAAATATTTAAACGGTGTGGCAGTACATGTACTACCTTCTACTAAAACGAACGTATTTGAACTTTTATTGTCATTTATCGAGTCTAGATGAAGTGTGGTGTAAATGATTTGAGTTGCCGACGGGATTCGGAAAGCGAATGTTTTGTTTTACCGCCAATTTTCTACGAGCGCAAGAGGTATTAGTCATTTCTGTATTCTGAAATTTGAAAACAACATGTCTGACACTGCATTTAATTTTAATGTTTTTACTATGTACTGCATTTAATGTTTTATATATAATTTATTGTGTGTCCTTTGGCGATTGTATCCGTACTCCAACTTAGCCTACGCCAAACCCCCAGGATTTTTTCTCTTCAAAATACCACACCATGAAAACCGTTTCTTTTACCACCCAACTCCCAAGCCGGAAATTTTGCAGTATACTCCCCCTGGCATTCTGCAATATACTCCCCGCCGCACTCTTAGTAAGTTTTTCTTCTCAAATCCAACCCCACACCCTGGAAATCCCTTCCTTACCCTCCACTAGAACACCACCTGGATTTTTTTTTTTAAAGTTTGGAATTACTTGATTCAACTCCCCAGACACTTACAGGGTCTGGAAATATTATTATTTTGGAAATATTTATATCAAAAGTCACTTGCCCCAAAATTAAGCTGTGTCAATATGCCTTTTTTTTGAGACCGCGTGCTAAGTTGAATACTACATGTATGACTTTTTTAATTTTTTAGATGATTTCATTGGAAAATTAATGCCTTAAAATAGGAATGAATTGAATTGAATGTTGTTTAACGGCTCATCAACATAGTACATGTTATTTAGAGCCGCCCCAGAGAGAGGGGAAGGATACATAGGAATCCGGGAACCTGCCCTACTCTTATTATCGAATAGATTCCTATGGTTCTTTAACGTGCTCAGAGGAAAGACCGATACACGGGACCGCCCGGTTTACGTCCCCATCCGATGGACTCGGGACCTCCTGTTACAAATACACCGTGCTACCGACTGCGCCACGCCAGCCCTCTCCCTTAAATTAGGAAGCATGAGAGCTGTAGGTTGTTACCATTATGATGCACATATCAGTGTTTTCCTCCACCGGTGGGAGGGGGTTGTCGATGGAGATACCCCGAGGATAAGACATCACTGAAGAATATGGAGTAGAGAATTAGATGAACCGGGTGCCAACAAGGTAATATTAAATATTGGTAGACCCTATGGAATTAGAAGTACATGATGCTCCTAGTGCAGTAATTACAAAAGGGCACTCCCCAGGCAGATAAAAAAAATGCATTAGGTCGAACAAAACGTTTTTCTAGTTTTACTTTTGTTATAGACTACACCAGATAAAAAAAGTAAGATGCATTAGTTCTTGAATCTTCACATAGATAAATCAGCAAGCTCATTTTTCTGTGTTGGAAATTATTAGCACGGTTTATGCCTAAATCTAACTGGCATGTAGTATTTTTCATCTGTTATTTATCTTTTTGAGATGCCAATTCTTCGAATTATTATTGAAATTAGCCAAGGTCGAAGCAATAACACGCCATTCCGTAATTGATCTCGCATTATTTTTTTAAAGCCATTCCGTAATTGATCTCGCAGTATTTTTTTTATAACAAATATGGCATTTTGAAATAAAAACAGATGCACACCTATTCATTACGACATGCGTCGATAGTCTCTTTGCTCATCAAACAACGCCTTCAAATTGCCATAATAAGGGCTTTCCACCTTCCAGTGGAAAGACCTATTGTTTTTGTTCGGCAATATTTTAACTTTATTTTTCTCACCGCCACTTTTCATAGTAGGACTGGTCGCACGGCCTCTAAAGTTTACACAGTGATAGAGCCCATTCTGGAATAGTGCCGCGAAGCTTTTGGGGTCATGACGTCATCCAAGATGGCCGCCAGTGACGTCATGATGAAAATCTTGTTATCGCTAGATCTCAGACATTTATGGTCGGATTTGAATGAAGCTTCACAGATTGTAAAGGTCATGGTCTAGTTGTGCAAGAAGGTCATGCGGGGTCAAGACGTCATAACGTGATGGCGTCGGAGACGCTTAAAAATTGGAAAAAATCGTCAAAAATACAATTATTGCATGACCATTTTGAAACTTTACCACAATCATGTTTTCATCATCTTCTATCGATCGTGTGTAAAAAGGTGTTGATGACCATCAAATATGGCGGCCATACTGGTTTAATTTTAAACAGGCAAAAATAGAAACTTCTAAGTATATTTCGAAAACCGAACCAGCTAGCGCCAACAATGCTCTCATATATGTGCCACTATGTGTCATTGACCAAGTCTTGGAAAATCAGGTCAAAGGTCATAGGTAAGCGATAGGTGTAAACACCAATAACCACCTATATCTCAGTAATGGTTGAAATTGTTATCAAGAACATATGTACTATTTGTAAGGCCTTTCAATTTACTTTTCAAAAATAAAGTCCACTCAAAACACTACATTGGTAAATGGTTGCCATAGGAACCAAAATACAATGATGTCGCATTCGTCACCATTTGGAGTTATTCAATAGTGAACGCTCACCCAATCCCATGTGTATCACGACGCTTCGATATGTTCAAAATATTGAAGTTTTGTTAACCGGAAGGCAACGGCACAGAAAATAGTGCACTGTTGCTAAGCTGTTTGTTCATATTATATAAACAATATGACCGTCGTCCACACTTGTCGTTGATGATTTGCGTTGCATGTTTGTTATTTACAATACAGATGAATGTTTTAACACTGCTTTCTTGTATATATACTATTGATGGAGCAAATAGCTAAACGACATTACAAAATTTGGATGATAACTTTGATTTTGAATGCAAATTTGTTTTGGCGGGAATCTAAGGCGCGATGACGTAACCAATATGGAAACCTTCGATTTACATTCGAATATTGCTGCGAAGCAGTGTACCAGATGTTGAGAATGGGGGTTATTTTGTTTATTGCATTTTCATTGGGTTACATTAAAGCTGTATTGGCATTTAATAAAAAACACGCATCCAAATAAACCATTTAGTCTACTTTATTTTCAAGAACTATACCAGACAGACCTAGACCACGATTATTTTTACATAGGTCAGTTAATATATACCTACACGAAAATATCCAATCCTAATGTGGTATTAGTCAGGCCCAGTGCAACACAAAAATGGGCCTTAGATGATGGCGTGACTTGCTTTTTTTCTAAAATATTTTCCAAACTGAAAGTAACCACCTTCTTTTTGAATTCTGAGGTACACTTCAATCTGTGCTTCACAAAAAGTAGTGCAGCATATCCATCTGATGTGGTTTTCACTAGAAGCAAGATAAATGTTTCAGGAATAAAGGGAAACAACATTCAATACATACCAGCCCTATGCTTCACAGTAACTTACTCAATAGTTTACCTAGGACTACTTTTGAGTTCCACCCATTCTTATGGCTATATATCTTCTCCATTTATCATCGGAATGAATGAATGAATGGTGTTTTACGGCATGTCGACACATAAATAGGTCATATTGTGCGCAAAAATTGATGAAAAATGAAGTATTATTTAAAAATTAGTGTAAATATATAAAGATAAAACTATTAAAAAAATAAATAAGGGATGATAAGGTGTAATATAAACTATGTATGTAAATCAACAAATGCCCATATAAACAAGTAAATATATATAAGAACACATTATAATGATTTATATAGTCTGATCTCTTTTAGGAAATCTAAAACAAGACTAAAATCTACAGTATCAAATAACTCTTACATAGTATTAACATTGTAGTACCTTTGACGCATAGGATCAAAGTCTACACATTCCAATAAGATGTGTTTGACCGTTAACGGTGCAAAGCAGGGTATACATTCTGGTAATTGCTCACCTTGTAATAAATATGAATGAGTATAACGTGTATGCCCTATCCTGCACCGGGCTAGGATAACTTCCTCTTGACGAATGGGTCTAGTAGAAGAACGCCATTCCCGGAGTAACGGTTTAATTGAATGGAGTTTATTTATGATCTGATTTGAACAAAACTTTCACAGATTGTAAAGTTCTGAGTCTGGTTAGCAAGAACATCATACACTATCCTGACGCCATCAAGTCATGACGTCACAATATTCAGAAATTCGATTTTTCAACTGATTGCATGCTCGAAGTTGTTTTCGTTATAAATCACGTCTTAGACAACTTTGACAGTTGTGACGTCATGACGTCATTAAGACAGGAAAGCCCGTTTGATCAGGTTCTGATCAAAATCTAGTTGTTTAATTGTCCTACTTGTTTACAAATTTGTTTGAATCGCCATTGTTTCACTTTACCACGTCGTAGTGAATGGGAGTGGCTTCATTGGCTGATAATTGATTTTTTTTAAACTGCTCATCAACACAATATAGATTATTTAGAGTGATCCCTGGTTTATTCATAATCAATCGATTTACTTTGACACCGCTGCGTCCGCGAATCAAAAGCGAACCGGAAGTTTACCGACCTAACAATCTCGTTTTGATTTTTTCATGTGATTTTCGAATAATTTTATATTTTCTCATTATACCCAAGTTTTTGAAAAACACACGGTATATTAAAATCGCCTCCGTCTGTCTGTCAGCCTGTCTGTCCGTTACCGCATCTCCTCCTAAACCGCTGAATGGAATTCAACCAAACTTAGGGTATATTGATATGGGTCTTTTTCTAAAATGATCAGAATGACATGATTGACGAAAATCGTTTTGATTCAACGTTAAACATGGCTCCCAGCAGATATCTTTGTTTAAAAAAAAAGTTTGTAGCGACTACTTCGTGAAAGTTATAAGTGATATTGGTATGGGACTTTTTCTAAAATGATCAGCATGACATGATGTTGATCTTTGTCGAAAATTATTTTGATTCAACATTAAATATGGCCTCCAGCGGACATCTTTGTTTACATAGACTAGTTATGTAGTAAAAGCGTGTAGCGACTACTCCTCTGAAACTACTTGAGTCTGACAAATTTTCATGAAACTTCACAGGAATGTTGCTCTTGATATATAGTTGATCCTAGTACAATTTCCGGTTGGCAAGAAATTCAAGATGCCGCAACGGCTAAAAAGAGATTTTTAAAAAACAAATTTGTAGCAACTACTTCTTGAAAACTATAAGTCATATTGATATGGGACTTTTTCTAAAATGATCAGCATGACATAATGTTGGTCCTTGTTGAAAATCATTTTGATTCGATGTTAGACATGGCTGCCGGCTCAGTCATCTTTGTACACTTTACAAGCATTGTATAGTAAAAAGTTGTAGCGACTACTCCTCTGAAACTACTTGACAGATTTTCATGAAACTTCACAGGAATGCTGATTTTCAAGGTCATTGACCTCTTGTTCCTGGATTTCTGTGAAACTAGGCAGGAATGATCAATACCAAGCCTAGTAAGGCTAGTTGCACATGTTGTTGTTGTGTTCCCCAGCAAAGACTCCATATAGCAAGTAGAGCGATACAGGCTCTCTTGGGCCTCTTGTTGTATACTTGGTTTGTGCGGTTAGGGACGCATCTCTATAGTGCAAGCAAGCATGCTTTTCTTTCCAGAAAAGAGATTCAGGTTAACGTCCTGGTGGAGATCCTAGCGCACATACTGAGCTGTACATACATTTATTTTTATATAAATGAAATAATTGAACATCAGCAAGACTGTCCAATGTTGTGTTTGGCTTGTAAACATGGGAGGACAAACGTTTCTAAAATAGCAATAACTAACATGTCAGTGTTTTTTTTATGTGTTTTGTGCCTGTGCCATTGTGAAAAATAGTGGCATTTTTTTAGAAATTTTGAAAATTGTGAAATATTATAACAAAAGAAAAAGAAACTTTTTTCACTTTTATTTTCACAGTTTAATATCCCTTGGTTTTAAGTTTTGTTTTTGGTAAATACAGATTAGTTTTGACAACAGCTTATATTAAGATTATTATCCTTACTGGTCTGTATTTATTTTTCAGATTGTGAATTTTTTGGATATAATTGCGAAAAAAGGATACTTTTTGGCATTGCCCAAACTAGGCATAAAAAAACACTGCATGTACATATTAATAAGTCGATGAAACTGAATTATCTCACTTGTTTTTTTTTGAAGAAATATAGGTGTTGTTTTTCCGACAGAGGCAGCGGTGATGGCAGTGTCAACATTCAAGTTTTGCATTTAGGACACTTTCCCACAAACAGTATGCACTACTGGTTAGGGGCCAGTTTCCATCCAAGCCCAGTTTTAGTCTTTCTCATTTAAAAACTGTTTTTACACTGCAAATTACTTACACAATGTTATTTATTGACAGTCATTTAGCACTGAAGATTGTAACCAGAAGAAACAACCAAAATGCAAATACATGTAAGCGTTACAAAAATGAAAGGGCTTTCTCCGAAAAGTGTGCTTACTTCCTTATATGGCGTTGGGGATGCACGCGCATACTGCCGCATACCCGGTAATAAATTAATAAAAAAATTAAAATTGTTATAAGGTCATATTTTTATCACACAGCGGACACAGTTTAAATATACCATGATAATATATTTTAACCAAAGAGAGGCAACTGTTTGATTTACAAAGAGTTACCCATTGTTATAGCGTAAATTGACGTCATGAAAAATATTACATTGACGTACATTGACGTTACCAGGTGCATTGTCATAACGATCGTGGTGTATGGTGGAACAATGCAAACATAC
Organism: Cyrtodaria siliqua; assembly: GCA_037043455.1. Taxonomy (NCBI): domain Eukaryota; kingdom Metazoa; phylum Mollusca; class Bivalvia; order Adapedonta; family Hiatellidae; genus Cyrtodaria; species Cyrtodaria siliqua. Next base: position 21,253 of record JAWPHD010017825.1, read on the forward strand.
CATTTTTCAATGAAATTGTTCAATAGACTTGCAAATATGTTTTTAATTCATAAAATTTAACTGCATCATGACCCAGTTGGATCTATCACTCGATAAAAAACATGACAGAAACTTGGCATGTAAACAAAATGATTTCTCTGTTTTAGTCTATTTATACAAAGGTCACGTGCCACTTAGATAATTAGTCCCGGCAATCCATAGTCCCCAACCGGCCCAGACAAACATTTTCCTGACATTTTCTATGATGGAGGTCAAATATCAACGTCAAGGTCACAATGACCTTATTTTGGTACGCGACACACCGCTATCGCAAGATGTATTCACATACCAAGTTTGGTATCTCTAAGTGTTATAGTATTGAAAAAACGGTCCGGACAAGCATTTTCTATGACAGAGGTCACAGTGACCTTATTTTGGTACGCGACGTACCACTATCTCAAGATGTATCCACATACCAAGTTTGGTATCTCAAAGTCTTATAGTATTAAAAAAATGGCCCGGACAGCATTTCGGAAGGACGCACATACGGTGCAAACCTATAGTCCCCACAGGACCGGTGGCTGCAATTCTTGATGCTCTTGTTTATATAAAACAAATTAGTTTGGTGTCAAATTTCCAGGAAGAGGTACCCTAATAGAAAGTAGAGTAAAAATTGTCAAGATACATACTGAAAAATTAGTTTTATGTTTACATAAGTGACGGAAAGTGGCCCCCGACCAGTACACCTTTAAAACTTTGGTTATGTTTATGTTTTGGGTACTGTACTGTAGTACATCGCAACATAACAATAGATTTCCAAGCAAAGGGTTGATACTGTAACTTAATAGTTTTACCTTAAACTAGCTTAAAGTTTTTCATTCCGGTCACTTTCTCAGGAACTGCATGCACTAGAGTTTTTAAACTTTGTTATTATTTGTATCTTGTATTCATGACATAAAATTGTATCTCCGAAAAAACTTCATATATTTGAAACTTCACAAATGTATTCAGCATCATAAGACAACATCATACAGTCAGGTTCTACAACTATTGCTTTTATTTTAACAGAATTATGGCCCCTTTTATTTTTTTAAAATATGCTACAGTTTTGTATGTAAGCTTATTTGTCTTTTTTAAATTTCAATTGTTCATTACCCGGTATATATTACAAGTATCTGTTAGGCAATTATGCCAGTCTCATTCAAATTAGACCCTTTATCACGCTACGATACTCTACACTAGAAGCGGAGAGTATCAAGGCGTAATTAGGATTTGATTTTAATGAGATTGACAATTACGCCTTTCAAATTAGTTTCCCAGTAGATAGACAAGGCCTCGAAAGTTGAGCTTCTGTCCCGAAGGACTGTGTTTCTCATTTAGGTGTGTCACTATGGATGATACTTAGATGAATACTTTTTAGATTTGCTAAAATTAGGTCTGCGCGACATCCAAGATGGCCGCCATTACCAAACATCGTCGAAACCTTAATTTTTTGTCAAGAACCGCTGGACAGATTTTGACAGTTGTTCTTTTAAAATGACCGCCAATGGCTAGACTATCAATTTTGTTCAAATGAAGTCACCAGGGTCAAAAATGGTCGTGCCCGGTGGGGTCGGGAAACTGGAGCCATGCACATAATTGTATTTGGCCTCATGGGTATGTTAAGAACCAGTGAATTAGGGATGTCATTAAAGGATGTGAAACATATCCACCATATTGATATATTGAAGGAAAAACGATGAAACATGTATGTACTGCTTTTAAATGGGTGTTGTAACATATCAGAACAATTGTACTGTTTGAAACAAATCTATATATACTGAATAAAATTAAGTTTAGCAAGCCTTACATCTAGCTGAAATAATATATATCTCCCATTAAACATACTATTTCACATTTAAAAATACAAATAAGGTAAAGAGCAAGATTAAACATTAAATAAATATTGAATCCCAGTAAGGGTGACGGTGTATATTGTCAACCTGAGGAAAATAATGTCAACCGAGGTGAAGCCGAGGTTGACATTATGTTTCCGAAGGTTGACAATATCCACTGTCACCCTCAGTCACTGTTTTGATTAAAATTTAAATATATGAGGGAAAATAAATCCCGATAAAAAATGTTTTTGTTTTTTTAAATTTATATGTGTATACCAGTTTGGATTTAAAGTAACAAAAAACAAGATTAATATCTTTTACTCGTTTTTCAAACATTATATCGACATGTTAACAATATAAGCAACATATCTTGCCATCATCTAACGACTGACATAACTTCAACTGTATTTTAATAAGCGTCCACTGATTTCCAATTGCGCAAAGCGTGTCGTAATTGGAAAAACCCAAAACCTATTTTTAGCTCTACTGATCAGAAATCAGAAGAGCATATGCCGTGGTGCGGTGTCCGTCGTCAATCTGTCTGTCCGTAAACTTCTTTTTGTAGCGACTACTCCTCTGGAACTACTGAATGGATTGTCATGAAACTTTACAGAAATGTTGCTCATGAAGTCTAGTTGATCCTAGCAAAAATTCATGTTGATGTGAAATGCAAGATGGCCGCCAAATCTAAAAATAGATTTTAAAAAACAAGTTTGTAGCGACTACTTCTTGAAAACTCTAAGTGATATTGATATGGGACTTTTTCTAAAATGATCAAAATGACATGATGTTATTCCTTGTCGAAAATGTTTTTGATTCGACGTTAAACATGGCTGCCAGCGGCCATCTTTGTTTACATTGAGTTATTTAGTAAAAACTTGTAGCGACTACTCCTCTGAAACTACTCAACGGATTTCCATGAAACTTCACAGGAATGTTGCTCTTGATGTCTAAATGATCCTAGCAACATTTCAGGTTGGTCGAAAATTCAAGATGGCCACCACAGCTAAAAATAGATTTTCAAAAAACAAGTTTGTAGCGAGTACTTCTTGAAAACTGTAAGTGATATTGATATGGGACTTATTCTAAAATGATCAGTATGGAAAGGTGTTGATCCTTGTCGAAAATTATTTTGATGCGACGTTAAACATGGCCGCCAGCGGCCATCTTTGTTTACATAGAGTTATATAATGAAAACTTGTAGCGACTACTCCTCTGAAACTAGTTGACGGACTTTTCATGAAACTTCACAGGAATGCTGATCTAGCTATCAAAAACCTATCAGTAGAGCTTATAATACAAAGTAACTGTTATCAAGTTATACAATCAAAAGTTTACCATTTGTGAAATTACCTCCCTTTACATTGAAAAAGAGTGAAATCATAATTTCTGTGAAACATGTAGATTACCGCATGTTGCTATTGTTTTCGCATATTTCTTTTGAGACTTATTACCTTAATACAACTGATAATTATGTAAGTTATATTGCCCATGACTGCTTCTACACATATCCTAGAATCTGATCCACAGGATTTATATGTTATTTACTTGCTAAACTTATTTTTATCAGTATATCTATGGTAGTTTGCTTGATCTTGTCTACCTAACACTAGGCATTTGAAATTGTTAATTGGTCAAAATAACAATAAATTACCCTTTTTTACATACATTTATTTGCTTGTGTCAGCAAAGCAATCGCGGTTTCAATTCAGGTTAAAAGTTTTGTTTTTATTTAAAATCGTTTCTAGAGAAGTTTATTAAAAATCAGAAAAGAAACTTACAAGACAACGGATACAATCCGTGCCTACATGCCTGTCGGACATGTTTAGGGAAAACACTTCACAGCGACCTATTTCCGGTTTAACTAGTTTTCGTGAGCATGGTGAGGAAACCCCAAAAGGTCAGATACCACTATTGATTTGGGGCTTATGTTTGGTTGAAAAAAGTATAGGGTCTATTAGGGCATATAGTCAGATTGTAAGGTAGATTCTGATTGGATTAAATTACCCAAATCATAACAAATCCCCATAAAACATCAAAATATTATGTTTCCATCATAAAACATGTTGATTTAGGATATTTTGACTGAAATTTGCATTTTTATGGATACAATTTTACTGAGAGTATAATTGCAAAAAGTAAAAATTCTTTACTGCCATTCTGGGGGTGGCCACCTTCAGTGAACTATTAGAGGCTGAAAGCATCAGATTATCCCCAATTTGCTGGTCATTTTTGAGTGTCTCTAAGATAGTTCTTTAAAAACAGTTAGGTTTTTTCATCCGTTCCGATATAGGAATAGGGGTTGTAGGCCAAAAGGCTATAATGGAGACCTATGGGAAATGCAATAGTGGTATATGACCTAAAGCTAGATTCTGCATGTGGTAAAAGTGAAAGTAGACATACTTTTTTTCTAACACAATGATTTGAAAGTGTGAGAAATGTTGAATTATGTTGTATTTTGACTTTTCTTGTAACTTTTTAAATGATTTTTAAATATTTGAAAGTTTTATGATGCAATATAGGTAATTTAAATTCTTTTATTAGGGTTGTGGACACAAAATTAGCCATACCTGACACCTGGTATACACAATTGGCCTGTAATGCACCTATTTGACACAATTAAAGGTATATCTAGTAAGTTTATTAATTTATGAGGGCTTTGCATACATTTTTTTGGCAAAAATGTCAAAAAGCGACAAGCTGCGTCTGTCTGCTAAGATGTTGAAAAGGCGCTTATGTCTGTTTTGAAAAAGCTGTTGAGGTAAACTCTGACTCTGAATTCATCGCGTCTTGACGGTTAGTGTTGATATGCAAATATGTTATGCGGTTTAATACATTTTACAAATTAAATAATTTAGTTGGCAAAAAATATGACATTTTCTTTTTTTTTTAAATGTTTTATCTACCCCACCCCCTTCATTTTAATGAATTTTCATGGATCTGTACTGTCAACAGTGCTTTTTGGCTGCATGGCTGCATGAAAATGACCTGTAAAGGTGGCACAAACAATATCTAATAAAAAAATACATTAAATTGTACAAATACAGGCAATCTTGTGTAATGAGCATATTGTAAAACATGGCATGGCCTTAAAAAGGAGTCGGGGAGAATATTCTCAGAACTATTTTTTGTCATTTTTAAAGTGAAAAGTTGCGTTTTCTTGATGGTTTCACATATATAAACTGCTGCATAATGTTAATTAATCCATTTGAAGGCAGAGTTTGAATATATACAAAAACAATGGCATTTTTTGGTAAAATCTGCTATTTTGAGCCCTGAAAATCACAAATATCATTTTTCAGTAGAAATGATTTTCAAGAGAGCTTCAACTGGTTGAAAATCACATGTTATTGATGAAATCAATTCAAAATCACTTTATTTGAAACAAAAGATTGGAACGGTTGTCGAGATATGGCATTTTGAAGATTCTGGATTTACGCGTAAAAATCGCATGAATTTGACATCAGCCGAAGCCCTTTAAAGCCCTCATAATTTGTAGAAAAGTATTTTTTTCTAAAATCAAAAGACACAGTTTTCCTCAGAATGAATGTATGAAACAATTTAGCCAGAAAAAACAAACTTCAGTTAGGTTTGAATGTCTATTTAGGTCAGATACCACTATTGATTTGGGGCTTATGATTGGTTGAAAAAAGTATAGGGTCTATTAGGGCATATAGTCAGATTGTAAGGTAGATTCTGATTGGATTAAATTACCCAAATCATAACAAATCCCCATAAAACATCAAAATATTATGTTTCCATCATAAAACATGTTGATTTAGGATATTTTGACTGAAATTTGCATTTTTATGGATACAATTTTACTGAGAGTATAATTGCAAAAAGTAAAAATTCTTTACTGCCATTCTGGGGGTGGCCACCTTCAGTGAACTATTAGAGGCTGAAAGCATCAGATTATCCCCAATTTGCTGGTCATTTTTGAGTGTCTCTAAGATAGTTCTTTAAAAACAGTTAGGTTTTTTCATCCGTTCCGATATAGGAATAGGGGTTGTAGGCCAAAAGGCTATAATGGAGACCTATGGGAAATGCAATAGTGGTATATGACCTAAAGCTAGATTCTGCATGTGGTAAAAGTGAAAGTAGACATACTTTTTTTCTAACACAATGATTTGAAAGTGTGAGAAATGTTGAATTATGTTGTATTTTGACTTTTCTTGTAACTTTTTAAATGATTTTTAAATATTTGAAAGTTTTATGATGCAATATAGGTAATTTAAATTCTTTTATTAGGGTTGTGGACACAAAATTAGCCATACCTGACACCTGGTATACACAATTGGCCTGTAATGCACCTATTTGACACAATTAAAGGTATATCTAGTAAGTTTATTAATTTATGAGGGCTTTGCATACATTTTTTTGGCAAAAATGTCAAAAAGCGACAAGCTGCGTCTGTCTGCTAAGATGTTGAAAAGGCGCTTATGTCTGTTTTGAAAAAGCTGTTGAGGTAAACTCTGACTCTGAATTCATCGCGTCTTGACGGTTAGTGTTGATATGCAAATATGTTATGCGGTTTAATACATTTTACAAATTAAATAATTTAGTTGGCAAAAAATATGACATTTTCTTTTTTTTTTAAATGTTTTATCTACCCCACCCCCTTCATTTTAATGAATTTTCATGGATCTGTACTGTCAACAGTGCTTTTTGGCTGCATGGCTGCATGAAAATGACCTGTAAAGGTGGCACAAACAATATCTAATAAAAAAATACATTAAATTGTACAATTACAGGCAATCTTGTGTAATGAGCATATTGTAAAACATGGCATGGCCTTAAAAAGGAGTCGGGGAGAATATTCTCAGAACTATTTTTTGTCATTTTTAAAGTGAAAAGTTGCGTTTTCTTGATGGTTTCACATATATAAACTGCTGCATAATGTTAATTAATCCATTTGAAGGCAGAGTTTGAATATATACAAAAACAATGGCATTTTTTGGTAAAATCTGCTATTTTGAGCCCTGAAAATCACAAATATCATTTTTCAGTAGAAATGATTTTCAAGAGAGCTTCAACTGGTTGAAAATCACATGTTATTGATGAAATCAATTCAAAATCACTTTATTTGAAACAAAAGATTGGAACGGTTGTCGAGATATGGCATTTTGAAGATTCTGGATTTACGCGTAAAAATCGCATGAATTTGACATCAGCCGAAGCCCTTTAAAGCCCTCATAATTTGTAGAAAAGTATTTTTTTCTAAAATCAAAAGACACAGTTTTCCTCAGAATGAATGTATGAAACAATTTAGCCAGAAAAAACAAACTTCAGTTAGGTTTGAATGTCTATTTAGGTCAGATACCACTATTGATTTGGGGCTTATGATTGGTTGAAAAAAGTATAGGGTCTATTAGGGCATATAGTCAGATTGTAAGGTAGATTCTGATTGGATTAAATTACCCAAATCATAACAAATCCCCATAAAACATCAAAATATTATGTTTCCATCATAAAACATGTTGATTTAGGATATTTTGACTGAAATTTGCATTTTTATGGATACAATTTTACTAAGAGTATAATTGCAAAAAGTAAAAATTCTTTACTGCCATTCTGGGGGTGGCCACCTTCAGTGAACTATTAGAGGCTGAAAGCATCAGATTATCCCCAATTTGCTGGTCATTTTTGAGTGTCTTTAAGATAGTTCTTTAAAAACAGTTAGGTTTTTTCATCCGTTCCGATATAGGAATAGGGGTTGTAGGCCAAAAGGCTATAATGGAGACCTATGGGAAATGCAATAGTGGTATATGACCTAAAGCTAGATTCTGCATGTGGTAAAAGTGAAAGTAGACATACTTTTTTTCTAACACAATGATTTGAAAGTGTGAGAAATGTTGAATTATGTTGTATTTTGACTTTTCTTGTAACTTTTTAAATGATTTTTAAATATTTGAAAGTTTTATGATGCAATATAGGTAATTTAAATTCTTTTATTAGGGTTGTGGACACAAAATTAGCCATACCTGACACCTGGTATACACAATTGGCCTGTAATGCACCTATTTGACACAATTAAAGGTATATCTAGTAAGTTTATTAATTTATGAGGGCTTTGCATACATTTTTTTGGCAAAAATGTCAAAAAGCGACAAGCTGCGTCTGTCTGCTAAGATGTTGAAAAGGCGCTTATGTCTGTTTTGAAAAAGCTGTTGAGGTAAACTCTGACTCTGAATTCATCGCGTCTTGACGGTTAGTGTTGATATGCAAATATGTTATGCGGTTTAATACATTTTACAAATTAAATAATTTAGTTGGCAAAAAATATGACATTTTCTTTTTTTTTTAAATGTTTTATCTTCCCCACCCCCTTCATTTTAATGAATTTTCATGGATCTGTACTGTCAACAGTGCTTTTTGGCTGCATGGCTGCATGAAAATTACCTGTAAAGGTGGCACAAACAATATCTAATAAAAAAATACATTAAATTGTACAATTACAGGCAATCTTGTGTAATGAGCATATTGTAAAACATGGCCTTAAAAAGGAGTTGGGGAGAATATTCTCAGAATTATTTTTTGTCATTTTTAAAGTGAAAAGTTGCGTTTTCTTGATGGTTTCACATATATAAACTGCTGCATAATGTTAATTAATCCATTTGAAGGCAGAGTTTGAATATATACAAAAACAATGGCATTTTTTGGTAAAATCTGCTATTTTGAGCCCTGAAAATCACAAATATCATTTTTCAGTAGAAATGATTTTCAAAAGAGCTTCAACTGGTTGAAAATCACATGTTATTGATGAAATCAATTCAAAATCACTTTATTTGAAACAAAAGATTGGAACGGTTGTCGAGATATGGCATTTTGAAGATTCTGGATTTACGCGTAAAAATCGCATGAATTTGACATCAGCCGAAGCCCTTTAAAGCCCTCATAATTTGTAGAAAAGTATTTTTTTCTAAAATCAAAAGACACAGTTTTCCTCAGAATGAATGTATGAAACAATTTAGCCAGAAAAAACAAACTTCAGTTAGGTTTGAATGTCTATTTATATAACTGTTTATTTTTGTTGTACATTTTTCTGTTCATTTCCTGAAAAGTGTATCCATTGTTTCCATCAATGAATACAGCCCTACTGTGAATGAACCTATACTTTTAATTGGCTCATACATTATTATATGACCGAACACCTGAATAGATCGAGTTTTGATAAACGGTTTTGTAGTGTAGTGTTGTCATTATTTGGCGGGTTAGGTCAGAGTTTTTTATTTGTTGGTTTACGTTTGAGCCTGCCCTATTTTTGCCCAAATTAAAATCAAAATAAAATTTAATTAAATCCTGATTTTATTTTTATTTCCTTTCCGACTTCGAGTGTAATCATAGTGAAGAATTTGTTCAGGGAAGTTTGTTACCCATATATTTTCGTACCATTAAAAACGGTCTATTAAATCATTTTAGAATTATTTTATTTTTAGAATTTTGTGTTTCTGGGTTTCAAGAACCTCATTACTCAATGTCCAATAAAACTCAGTTTGTTCTGAGAATGTAATGAGCTTTAAATTAACTGGTTTCATTGGTCAAGTTTTTATCACTGAACCAATCAGAATGCTTCATTCATATTTTCATTTGAGGGCTGGCGTGGTGCAGTCGGTAGCGCGGCGGATTTGTAACCGGAGGCCCCTGGTTCAATCCTCCGTGGTGCCACTGAGTTCCATCGGTGTGTTCTTGGGCAAGACACTTTCCCTTAGCCTCGTCCGTCGGATGGGGACGTAAACCGGGCGGTCCCGTGTATCGGGTCTATCTCCGATCACGTTAAAGAACCATAGGAATCTATTCGATAATAAGAGTAGGGCAGGTTCCCGGATTCCTATGTATCATTCCCCTCTCTCTGGGGCGGCTCTAAATAACCTATACTGTGTTGATGAGCCGTTAAACAACATTCAACAACATTCATATTTTGATTTGGTTGTTTCTATCATGACATCACACCCTGGTATTATGACATCACGTCATGATGAAACTCAGTGTGTTCTCAGAACTGAATGAGCGTTTTAATTGCTGTGACAAACAGATTAAGTATTGAGTAATAAGTTTCTTGAAACCAAGAATCACAAAATTCTAAGAATAAAATAATTCTAAAATGATTTAATAGACTGTTAGCAAATCAGAAGATAAGTAAACCAAACGGTTTTAAACTTTATACTTTGTTCACACAGTTTTGATATAATTATTCACTTTGAAAAAAACATCAAGAGTTCTTCTGTTGTTGTTTTCCAAAAAAAAATGTCTCAAAAAGTTACTTTTATTTTTGATTTTATTATGGACTCATTATATATACTCAGTAAAAAAGTTTTGGACCAGGGTATATAAAGTCATATAAAAATAAAACAGTATTGGACAGAATTTAAGTCTCTTTTTTTAGTAACCAAGGTCTACCCTACCCGGTTCCTTTGGAACCAGAAACATTAAATTCCAAACAAGATTTGATTTTAAAAAAATATCGCGAACACACAAAGGGTCTGTAAAAAACGTTGCAAAGTCCATAAAAAGTAACAGTTACGGACACATTCGAGTAACCAATAAAAAGATTTAATAATTTTTCGCAAACTTTCAATGTAAACGATAATTATTGTTGATTGTTGATCTATTGTGACTTATCAAGTGAGATAATAAGGGTTATGGCCGAATGTCATGGTTCAGCGATGATTATACGGGTTCGAACACTGCCATGGTCCAAAACTTTTTTTACAGAGTATATATAAATGCTGATGTTAATTTTATTTTTATTTTGTCCTTACTACTGCAAATTTTTGAAAAAAATCCCGTAAACCAATAAATTAAAAAACTGGCCTTAGTTTTAAATGTAACATGTTTTTGTTCTTTACACACATATATACCATACACACAATGAAAAGATATGAAGAATATTTGTTGGTTTGTAGTGAACATAGGATTTAATTTCATCACTAAGTTTTTAATTCTCACTTCAAAACAAACACATATTCTTTTTATTATATACCCACAACCTGGAAACTCATGCAGAAAAAATATTTGTTAGGCAATGTCAACAACACTATATTCCAGTGGGATTTACAGTGGATTCCTACTTGGTCCCAGTGGGATTTTTGTGTGGGACCGCAGTTTGCCCCAGCATGATTTTTGGCAGGATTCACGTTTGTCGCAGTGGGATTCCACCTGATCCCAGCAGGAACTAAAAGTGCAGCCCTATTGAAAATATAACTGGCATTCTCAGTGGCTTCTACAGCAATCATCCCTTTTTGAATTGCAATTAAAGTCTGATAATATACAGTAGGTGGGAATCAATCTAGCCTTTTGTGAGCTTTTGTAAATGGCGTTGGAAAAGTAACTTTTTAAATACCTTTGGTAAGTGGGATCAATCTAAACTTTTGTGAGCTTTTGTTTTCATGAACATAGCTGTTCCTGAAGAGTTTTAACAACTTTAGCAATTTTGAAGGTGGCTTTTTTGCATGTTGTTCATGAATAATTTGTGAATTTTAATAGTTCATGAAGAACAATTCACTGTAACTCACTATAATTTTTAAAATACTTGATGGACTTCAATAATCTCTGACTCATTATCTTTGTTAAGAGATTTGCAATTTAATGATAAAAAAAGGCTTTTGAAAAAATTAGGACATGTCAAAATGATCACAATTCCTGATAATTGACAGATTCAGTGAATTATGGTAAAAAGCTTAATTCAAATAAAATAATTCACCGACAGATTTTTCAAAACTTCCAAAATGTCTCCTTTCATACCGGTACTCTTTTCCCAATCATTTCTTAAGTCAATTTGGAGCACTGTGGTCAAGTGGTAGAGCTTCGGAACCATTATTGAAAAGTTGTGGGTTAATTTGATCCTCGCCATGACTATACATGTATGTGTTGTGTCCCTGAGCAAGACACCTTATATGCATTGTTACGTACTGGTTTTACCCAGGAATACATCTAGAGTGATTAAAATAAGTTCAGAGAGCTTTCATTACGATCGATGTAAAGTAAATAAGTTTAAATTAATCTAATGATACACATTCAATCGGATTTAAAAAAAGAAAGTGTTTTTTACATTTAAAAGGTAGCACCAGCAGTGAAACATATCAGTGATTGGGAAACAGTGATGGGGCTCAATACATGTGTAACTAAATATATAATAAAATGTGATCTTTATGAATACACACATTTTTATTTGTTTACATGTGGGAAAGTCTGATCAGCAAGCTTGTCATTTGTCCTTTTAATAATAATATCATTAATATAGATCTGCTACTTTTCAACATAAATAAATTTCCAATTTAAGTAGCAATGTCTTGGGTTTAAAGTGCCTTTTTTTTTTATTCAGTATAAAACATTCTTGATCTATTTATTACTTATTTCAAGCATTTTAATGTTAACATTGTCAGTTGGTTTTTTTTGTTGATTATATTGAAATGAGTGTATGAATACAATATTTTGGCATCTCGGTGTTTATGTTTTTAAAGGGAGCATTGAATTCATTCATGAGACAAGTTCTTTCTTATACTTATCCGCCCCCACCGCCCCTTACATGACCTCCACTTGTCTGTGCTTTGCAGTGGATTTTTGGCAGCATATGATATTAAATACACCATTTGTGATGATAATGTAAGTTATTCTTTTATAATTGGGCCGAGATATGAATGACAATATTATTTCATACACAATGTAAAAATCAAAGGGTAACACACACTATTACGGCAGTGTAACACACACTATTACGGCAGTGAGCGTTTTGCAGTTGGGGCGGTATGAACTGTTGGGGAGTTGCCAAATTACACGGGTAGATAACAATCAATTAACACCGTTTAGTCACGTGATATTGATGTCGAGATTTGATAATAAAAGTAAATGTTTGAGAACAAAACTAGCAATTTAATACATTTATACTGTATATCGTACAACATTTTGCACATATTTTGTTTAATAAATCTGTTTTTGAGTGATTATAGTTCATTATTTTAACACAACATATAGATTGAAATATAAATTACGCGTCAAAATGAAGACCTATCGATAATCCTCGATTTTTACTGTACGCTTGCGCTGAACGTTGTACTGTACAGTCAGTCGGAGACGTCCACTGTAACAACGTTCAAATGCTGAACTATGTTACTACATGATCTAAATGAAAATTCCATGTTTGTGGAACAGTTAGGCTGACAGAGCTCTAAATTCCTGTACACTTTAATGCTTTTTGTTTTCAGTCTCTGAAGTATGACTCATAGTCAGCTGTCTTTTGACAAGTATATGTTAATTGGATTTGACAGACATATTGGAACTCTGTATACCCCTGACACTGGATGTCAGACAATTTGACATCTGTAATGGGAGGCGAAAATTAAACCATCAGTGAGACTGGTCTTAATTGTCTTGCTGTGTATTCACTTTAGCACACTTAGACTACCTTAGAAGAGAGATTAAAATAGAGTTAAATCAAGCATTTTAATATTATCGGCCCATTTTCGCTGTCCGATCCCAAGACAATACATTTACTTTATCTCTCAGAACAGCAGTACATTATTTATATCATTTTTATTGGGAGGGTGATGGAATCTTATTAGTCCCCACCGGTCCCGTGGGGGGTGGGTACTATAGGTTTGCACCCTGTCCGTCCTTCCGTCCGTCCTTCCGAAATGCTTGTCCGGGCCATATTTTCAATACTATAAGACTTTGAGATACCAAATATGGTATGTGGATACATCTTGGGATAGCGGTGTTTCGCGTACCACAAAAAGGTTACTGTGACCTTGACCTGTGACCTCTGTCTTAGAAAATGCTTGTCCGGACCGTATTTTAAATACTATAACACTTAGAGATACCAAACATGATATTTGAATACATCTTGGGATAGCGATGTGTCGCATACCAAAATAAGGTCACAGTGACCTTGACCTGTGACCTCTATCATAGAAAATGTTCCGAAAATGCTTGTCCGGGCCATATTTTCATTACTATAAGACTATGAGATACCAAACTTGGAATGTGGATACATCTTGGGATAGTGGTGTGTCGCGTACCAAAATAAGGTCATTGTGACCTGGACCTGACCTGTGACCTCTGTTATAGAAAATGCTTGTCCAGACTGTTTTTTCAATACTATAACACTTAGAGATACCAAACTTGGTGTGTGTGAATACACCTTGCTATAGCGGTGTGTCGCGTACCAAAATAAGGTCATTGTGACCTTGACCTGTGACCTCTGTCATAGAAAATGCTTGTCCGGACCATATTTTCAATACTATAACACTTAGAGATACCAGACTTGGTATGTGGATAAATCTATGGATAGAGGTGTGTCGAGTACGAAAATAAGGTCACTATGACCTTGACCTTGACCTGTGACCTCTGTCATTGACCTGTGACCTCTGTCATAGGAAATGTTTGTCCGGACCTATTTTCAATACTATAACACTTAGAGATACCAAACTTGATATTTGAATACATCTTGGGATAACGGTGTGTCGCATACCAAAATAAGGTCACAGTGATCTTGACCTTGACCTGTGACCTCTGTCATAGAAAATGCTTGTCCGGACCGTTTTTTCAATACTATAACACTTAGAGATACCAAACTTTGTATGTGAATACTTCTTGGCATAGCGGTGTGTCGCGTACCAAAATAAGGTCATTATGACCTGGACCTTGACCTGTGACCTCTGTCATAGAAAATGCTTGTCTGGACTGTTTTTTTAATACTATAACACTTAGAGATACCAAACTTGGTAGGTGAATACATCTTTGGATAGCGGTGTGTCGCGTACAAAATTATGTCATTGTGACCTTGACCTGTGACCTCTATCATAGAAAATGCATAGAAATTGCTTGTCCGGACCGTATTTTCAATACTATAACACTTAGAGATACCAAACTTGGTGTGTGAATACATCTTGGAATAGCGGTGTGTCGCGTTTATAAATAAGGTCATTGTGACCTTTACCTTTGACCTGTAGCATCTGTCATAGAAAATGCTTGTCCGGACCATATTTTCAATACTATAACATTTAGAGATACTAAACTTAGTAGATGGATACATCTTGGGGTAGCGGTGTGTCGCGTACCAAAATAAGGTACTTGAACTTGACCTGTGACCTCTGTCATAGAAAATGTTTGTCCGGATCGTATTTTCAATACTATAAAACTTAGAGACACCAAACTTGGTATGTGAATACATCTCGGGATAGCGGTGTGTCGCGTACCAAAATAAGGTCATTGTGACCTTGACCTTGATCTTTGACCTCCATCATAGAAAATGTCAGGAAAATGTTTGTCTGGGCCGGTGGGGGACTATGGATTGCCCAGCAATTCTTGATGCTCTTGTTTTTACATGATTATCCTAGATTTTCTAATAAGATCAGGTTATGATTCCTTTTCCAATGAATTAGGTATATATATGATCTTACATGAATATTAGTGTGTATTATGTGTAATAGTGTGTTATTGATTTTATCCAAATAATTTATACTCAGTTACGAATGTAAGATTCTATATATCACAGAAGTAAATAAAAAATATCTAAGTCAATAAAAATATCTGTCCGTCTGTCTGTCTATCAGTACACACTTTCGACGACCGTAATAATTTCACTTAATTTGTGTCAATTTACCTTTTTATTGACTCCAAAATATTCACTCCAGTTTTGCAAAAGAACATAAACAAAGACAACAGTCGGAACTATATATTAGTTTCTAAAACGTTATTAATTGTACGGAAAAATAAGACTCCAAATTTAGACTCCAAAACTGACCAAAATATTCACTCCAAATTTAACTCCAAGGTCTATCCAAAATGTGACTCCAAGGTCACTCCAATTATTCATTCCACTTCAATCCAAGACTTCGCACCAAGACTCCACTCTATATAATATACTATGCCTCAAATGCGTGTTACGTTCAAGAATGCAGTCTTTAAACGCTCTGTGTTGAGTAATTCGGATGAAGTAAACACGTGCGTCATTAACACGTACGCACAATAATCTGTACTCTAGTGTTTGTTTGTTTGTTTGTTTGTATGATGTTTTCGTCATTTTCAACAGCTGTCAGGTTATTATATATGACGGTCGATATTTTTGTGGCAGGGGCAGACCACCCATTTTTCCTGGGTAGAGCGGGGAACTCACACGGGTTCGTGCACGCACGCACGCACACACACCACACACACACACCACTTACACATCACTTTATATAATGTATACATTGTACATGTTCTAAATTGGTATTTTCTCATTATCAAAATTATAAATACAGCAGCGAACTTAACGTGTGTTGGGGGTGCGTGAGCGTGGACGAGGACAGGGTACACTATTCCATCTTTTAAGAGAACACTGGAATACTTATGAAACATTTTATAAAGAACAAAATCACGAAATCTCCCACTTAAAAGAAGATGTATCATAAACTTCGTAAAATTGGTAGGAAATGATATAAAAAGAAAACACGAACGTTTGACCAGGTGATTTTAATGGACTGAAATAGTATAGACTTTTAAGAATAACTGAAAAAATGAGAGAAAATATAAAAGATAAACAACCAAGACCATTACCAACATATTCACTTACATGTAAAAATATAGAGCAATATCGGAAAGTTAAGATAAGCGAACAATGGACGAAACATACGAATAATTCATTAATTGATTGATTGCTAAGTAACTGTTGAAAATGTTGATTCTTGGACTGAACATTATCAGACATTTTGCGATTACTTCAGGATACGTTTGGAGAAAGGAGGCCATCCCCACCAATACTATAAAGTACAATTTGCACATGTTAATGTCCATGTACTCGTGCCCATGTACTCGTACATAGAGAGTGGATACAACTAACTACGGTAACGATTACGATAAGGAATATCGACTAAAACAGAGGGGTTATACTCAATGAATGCTCGACCAAGCGTTTGCGCGTCACTATATATAGGCCAATGCAATTTATTATTGACACTACATGAACTTGTAGGAAAAAGTGGGTGGTCTGCCACTGCTATAAACAAATCGTCATATATAGCCTAAAATGTGCTGAAAATAACGTACTCCATTCAACCAAACAGACAACCATCATTATTTTAGAATATATTAAACTAGTTGGCATATATTATATGATGAAATGGTTTACAGTGCAATATATCATTTTTGCAAACGAAAATTTCTTCGCCATGCTTCCTTTTCTAAGCCTCACCTAATAAAGTTGATATTCGCTTCATACCATCTTTGCAAACTGGTTTAATTAGTTAAATAATTGCTGCATTCACTTGATATACTTTCCTTTGAAACAATATAGCGTTTAATCTTGAATATTATACCTCATTTGCATATTCCATTCTTTGTTTAATGTGAAGTCATCCGGTCCATAAAGTTGCATATTGACCGGGCGCGAATTTTTGTGGTGGAGCCAGACCACCCACCTTTCCTGGGTAGAACCAGTACTTAACACCTCCCGCCATCCGTAAGAATCGACACTTCCTCACTTACAAGTCGAGCTCCTAGTGGGATTCGAACCCGTAGCGGTGAGAGTGTGCATTCAAGGCGATAAGCGCACACGCTGCACCGCTGCACGATCTTTTAGTTTTTCAAAATCCCACAGGGTTTTGTATTTAAAGTCAGATATTGAAATGAAAGGTAGTACAATTTGAGTTTTCAGTACTACCATACGTTTAAATACATTTATTGGTGCAATATAATCAACAGTTAGGAATATGTAAAGCAATTTATTTGCACCCTTCTTATTAACAGAATGCCGCGACTTAAACAAACAAGCAAAATTGCCCTTTGCCCCTTTAAATGTATCCTGGCGCGTAACCTAGGCTAACACACATTGCTGTCCCGCAATGAAATATTCTTGTAAATAAAGAGTCATTTAAGTTTCATACATTATATATAGACCATCTAAAATATATAATATCAATATTTTTCCACACCACAAGAACCCCTTTAGGAATTGACACTTTATTGACAATTGGAGTCCCAGTGGGATTCGAAGGCGAGAAAGTTTTAGACGCAGCGTCTTAACTATTCCGGCTACGGCGGCATTTAAGGTAAGGCATATGGGATACAATTGTATTTATCATGATTGTTCTAAGGCGGATTCAGGGATAGGGCGGACCCTGCGCCCCCACCCTCTAAAATCCCACAAGTATAACCTATGCATGCCGGATTACATGGGGCACGCGCCATTTCTACTGATAGTCATCATTGGATTTAACATAAAATTATTCTGGTAAAATACAACAGTATTCACTAAACGTCATGTAGAAACAACAATATTTCGAAGGATCCTGCGCTGCCCACGCTCCCGCCCCTCCCACACACAAATACTCAAACCAAAATCTGATGTGTACCCTCCTCTTAAACCGTTTTTAGTGATCAATTTTTCAGGCAAGCCCCTTTAAAACTCCATTCGAGTCTGGGTGGTTGTATCGAAGACTGTATTTAAAGAAGAAAAAATAGTCTGAAAGGTCTATGCATATGGCGTATATATATAAATTGGCAGAAATATAATTTGATTTTTATTGGCTTTTTTTTTGTACACAAACCCCAGTGAGCATACTAAAACCCAGGTTGTTATACAACTTTGAGATCAGCCCCCAACATGTTCTCGTGCTTAGTATTTAGTCCGATATCCTAGTCGTTATCGTAGATAGTTGAACAGGTCTACTAAGTAGACTGGTATCAGTCTATAAATTAGACTATAAATAATAAATTTAGACAAATTAAAAAATAAAATCATACTCCGCATAAAAAATATTTTATTTCAAGCTCTGTTTCTCTCCATGGCAGAATTTATATTGAGATAAGATTATACAAGTTGTAAGTGGAGATATTTGCCTCTTTCAGTGCTAAGGAGATTCTATAATGATAGGTTATAGTTAAAATGTTATAATATTAAGGACTAATGCCAGTCTAGTCTACTAAGTTGCGTCGTAAAACCCAGTTCAGCTTAACCCAATTATTCTTGCGATCAGTAAAATAAATACAACAAAACTAGCCGAGTCATCTAGTTGTTCAGACCAAATTATTTCACGAACAATTATTAAATCGTACGGATCGTAAGGCCTAATGTAATGCGTATGTTCATTGAACATGAATATCTGAAACACATTGTGATGGTTGTATTCGTATTTGGATTGACACCCAAACTGTGGACTGAACATTTGCAATGAATTGAAATGGATTGTAACCTTGTTTTGTTCAACGATCTAAAGCGTTTTATTAGACAATGATATAAGCGAAATACTCGATATGTTTCAATGCAAATCCAACCATGTTAAAGCTAGGCTATGTTTTTCATGGCAAAGTTAAAGTTCAAGGTGACAAACGTAGTTGTAGTTACACGTGCAAATCTCCCGACACACTGTGACAAAACCATGTTAAAACAACAATGAAATATGCGTCAAAATGTATGTCAAATAGAAATAAAAACACGTCCATTTCATTCTTTTTTTTTTACACGCTATTAGCTGATGTAAAGGAAATGACATAGGAGTTTACTTCCCATAACACATGTATGAAGGTCATAGTGAGACAGCAACCGTAGAGGGAGATGAGATCAGCGTAATGATATGAAGGTTCCCACCAGACATGACGCCACCCAAGCTCATTAAAATCAGACCCTTTATCACGCTACGATACTCGACGCTACTGAACAGAACAGAACAAATCTTTTATTATATACAATCTCAGGTAACATGGGTTACAACAAGAGAGAAAGGTACATTACATACATACAAATGGTACAACTAAACTGTATACAAGGATCAGTACATATGTTAAATGTGAAGGGGGAAAGCATTATCAATAAAATACGTCTCATGTACGACGTTACTTGGCATTTTGTAAAAGAATTCTGACGAAGACACTTAGTTTTTTTTGGACTTTGACTGCGGGGTGGGTTAAAAGCTCCTTGTATTTAATGACATTCGTGTGCTGATAGAAATAACGCGGTATGTAATGTTTGCGCATTTGATCAAAATGTGGACATTTTAATAAGTAGTGGAATTCGTCACCTATGTCGGAATCGCATAGTGTACAACGTCTGAGGTTATACGCAGTGTTAGTAAATCTGCCAGTTTCAACGGGGAACCTATGGTTAGTCGTACGGAATTTAAATAAATAAATATAATTGCTTCTTGGTAATTTAAGATATTTTTCGAATGCTAGGTCATCTTTAAAAAGGTTGTAGTTTTTCCCTTTCGACGAATTTTGTAAGTCTGATCTCCAAGATTGTGTAAACTGGTCAACTAGCGTTTGTTTAATTGAGAGGTGAATGCTACTATGTTGTAAATTATTGCGGTTTGTCCATATACCTGAATTGCCGGTTTTATTGAGAATGGATTTGATGTGTTTTAACCACTTATATTCGTAATTTTCAGTGTTATCCATTGATTTGTAGCAGAGGAAACTTAGCTTTGATTGGCTTCCAATGATAAGTTTGTTCCAGAATTTTATCATACGGGTTTGTATAGTTATAGCAATTGGATGTCTACCTAGTTCTGCATACAACATATACGAGGGAGTGCTTTTTTTGCTATTTGTAATTCTTTTCAAAAAATCTGTATGAATACGTTCTATGATGTCTAAATTTTCGAATCCCCAGACTTCGCAAGCATATGTTAAGATCGGTAATATTGTATGGTCAAATAATTTTAGTTGGAGATCTAAGGGGAGGTCTAAATTATTAATTCGTCTGTAAAGTAAAAACATTGCTTTTTTGGCTTGTTCAACAAGATATTTTCGTGTATTAAGGAAGCTTCCAGAGCTAGAGAATATGACGCCTAGATATTTATACTTGTTTGTGAGTTCTATTTCATCTGGTCCGAGTTTAAATGAGAATCGCGCCGTATTGCGAGCACCGAATACAATAATCTTTGTTTTGCTCGTATTTGTATTCAATTTCCATGTTTCGCAATATTCATAAAAAAGTTGGAGGCATGATTGGAAACTAGTAGGGTTGTCAGAGAGGATAATAGTATCGTCTGCATATAACAGTAACATTATTTTTATATAAACATCGGCCTGAGTGTTAACAGAAATTCCCTCTAGATCAGCATTTAACAAATATTCTTCTAAGTCGTTTAAAAAAATAGAAAATAAAATCGGCGATAAATTTTCGCCTTGACGGACGCCGCATTGACTTACAAAAAAGGCTGACGATTCATTATTAATGGACACACATGAATTAATATTTTGATACATGTTAAATATAACTTGAAACAGCTTTCCCTTAATTTCTGTATTTAATAATTTGCGCCACAGGCCTATTCGCCATATGGAATCGAACGCCTGTGCAAAATCAACAAAGCAACAGAACAATTTCTTTTTCTGTGAACGTAGCATTTCGACTAACTTATGTAAAGTAAATATATGGTCAGTAGTAGCATACTTGGCTCTAAACCCTGCCTGATTTTCAGATAAAACCCCATTTTCATGTAAGAAAGCGTTGACTAAGGCAGGGAGTATCATAGCGTAATTAGGATAATATTTTAATGGGATTGGACGCCACCAGAGCTCGAACCTACACAAACAAAAGACGCCTAATCCACTGACTAAGCCTTGTAGGCAATGGCAGAGTAACTTTTTCAAAAACTATATGTATAGTCTGCAGTACTTTATACATTCAAAATACACCCTGTATGTATTGCAAACATCAGGATGAACAATGCTTTCCACAGAGC
>JAWPHD010017826.1:0-42770 GCA_037043455.1 Cyrtodaria siliqua
CACCAGTCACGACACAATGCACTTCGTGCTTAGTGAATAACCCCTGTACAGTCAGTCACGACACAACGCACTTCATGCCTAGTGAATAACCCCTGTACAGTCTGTCACGACACAACGCACTTCCTGCTTAGTGAATAACCCCTGTACAGTCTGTCACTTTATTTTGTGCGATGACCGAACGACCTCACGGGACTCTATAACTCCAAATTCTGAAACCCTGAAAGGGGAGCTAGGTACATGAACTTTTGTCCCTCATTTTTTTTTGTCGCACTGTAGATTGGTTTATGTCTTTGGCTGTAATTGCTGTGTTGTTCAGTATGTTTCTGGCTACATCTCGGGGTGTTTCTAATTATGTATTTTTATATATCTTTATAACAAATTTAAGTGTACCGTTTGCCAATTTCTCTAGATGTGGACTTATTATTTTCAACTACAACAAAATAGTTTCTGACCTTGATATAGTAAATAACACTCCTAAGGAATGTGAATGTAACACATAAAAAATGTGCTATGCTCCAGCAGGTCATGTCATCACTGGTAATTTTGATATTGTTTATAAACGTATTCGGCATCTGTTTTCGAAAGGTCCTAAGTATAGATTACCTTCAACTATCAATTGTAATGCCTGCTGTGCTCAGATGGCCAAATCCATTGGATTTTAGTATAAAATGGTGTCGTAGAGAAAATGCGGACCCATACTCTCTTTCTACTTGAAAAAAGGCGATTTTTAAAATTATCGATACACGTATTAACTTTTATAATGCTAACCCCTCTTTACTTCCTCCGAGACCTAGATTTTCCTTTGCTAATTTAAAATCGGAATTCAAGAATTTCATAATAAATTTGTTTTAGTTCCTGCTGATAAAGCAGCTAATATTGTAATTATTGTTTGACGCCTACATTACGTCAATGTTTTATCTCTGAAACTCGGTAGCACTAATTCGTATACTCCAGTTCAATCTACTGAGGATGATATTGTTTCCACACATATCACTCGGTGCACTACTTTCAAGGCTGGGGTAGACGAAAAGCAGAACAAACTGCCAACTATGTATTGGATTCCTAAATTACATAGAAATCCATATAAGGCCCGCTTTATTTCGAAATCTAGTGCCTGCACCACCACACATATCTCCACACGTTTAACTTCTTGCATTATTGCCGTTAAAGATCAAGTTAAACAATATTGTGCTAACACTTATGAAAACTCTGGGATTAATTTGTTTTGGTCTATTAAAAATTCAGGAGACGTTCTTGATTAAATTTGCAATAAACGTCAAGTTCCATCTATAAGCACTTATGACTTCTCTACACTATATACAACCTTACCACATCACCTTATCAAAGACAAGCTTATTGCTCTTATTCAAAAAAACATTCGCTAGGGAAAATAATACTTCTTTGGCCTGTAATACTATTAAAGTGTTTTTTACTAACGGCAGTTTAGACAATTACACGTTGTGGACTTGCCAAGAAGTTTGTGAAGCACTCATTTTCCTATTAGATAATATTTTCGTCAGGTATGGAACGACAGCTTATAAACATATTGTTGGTATTCCTATGGGTACGAACTGTGCACCCCTTGTCGCAGATTTGTTTTTATATTGCTATGAAAGAGATTTCATGTTGAGTCTTTCACCAGATACCCAGGCAGATGTTATCGAAGCCTTTAATGACACCTCTCGGTATCTGAATGACATATTGAACATTGACAACCCTTTCTATTCTACTATGGTTAATAATATATACCCTAAAGAACTTGTAAAACTAAAAAGCTACCCAATCAGGGTTACCGTTACCACAAACTTCGTAAAACCTTTGCAACATTTTATTATCGTAACCCTGATCTTCTTTCCAATTATAAAAGAAATTTAAGGACTCTTCTGCGACAAGGACTATCACAACCTGACTTCTATGGTGATGTGATTTATAAACTTCGTAAGATTCTTGGTCATGATCACTTTCATACTATCTTTGTTAAACTTGTTAAAAAGTTTATCAAAAGAGGTTATGACCCTATCATTTTGCAACGTACTGCATGCTTGGTGGTAGACCCTTTTACAGTTCGCCACTATGCTTTCCTTTTTAATTGTACAATGACCGGACAGGCTGTGGACCGTATGATGACGCCTACCTAAAGCCCATTGGGACGGTGGCGTTTGCTGTTTTTCTATGATCTTTCTTGTCGTGCCCTTAAATGTTTATTCACTTGTTGCTCTGGCTTCTGCCAAGTCATTGATTACCTTCATTGTGGCTTTTTAGCTATTGTTTTTTTTGTATTATATTTACACGAGCATATTTGTGTTTTACTTATATTGCCTATTGATGCTGCCTTGTTGGTTAGAGATTAGATCATGGCGGGGGATTTGTTTATTTACACTGTCCTGTTTTAATGGGATGACAGTAGGGTAAGTTTGAGGTTTGGTGCACCCTAGAACCGGTTTAAACACCCAGTGGCCTATTTTGCCACTGACCGTTCCAAGGCGGTAGACCTGTTGTCAACCCTTTTGTGATTGTGATGTCGTTTGCATTTATTATTACTTTTGCCTTCTTGTTTGTCTGTTTGTGTGTTTGTTTCTGTGTTTTGTGGTTGACTGTCTCCCTTGAATGCTAATTTCCCTGTCCGATCTTTTTATATTTCTTTCAACTTAAGAAAATCTAATATTTCTGATACTAACGCTTCTTTTCTCGATTTACATCTCTCCATTGAAAATGGTGAAGTAATTAGCAAAATATATGACAAGAGAGATGATTTTAATTTTAATATTGTTAATTATCCCCATTTAGATGGGGATGTTACACGAGCAACTACTTATGGAGTCTATGTGTCTTATTCGAGGACTTTAATATTCGTAATCTTTGTATAACTAAAAAGTCATGGCGTTTTTTTTTTATTTACACTGTCCCGTGTTATTGATATGAAGTAGGGTAAGTGTGAGGTTTGGTGCACCCTAGAACATGGTTTAAACCCCCAGCGGCCTTTTTACCAATGACCGTTCCAAGGCGGTTGCCCTATTGTCAACCCTTTTATGTTTTTGATGTCTTATTTGTCCTTTTATTCTTTGTTTATGTGTGTGTTTGTTGTTGATTGTCGTCCTTGAATGCTACTTTTCTGCTCGATTGTTATATTTATATTTATTGTTGTTGCATGGTCGGTGACATTTCCTTTGATGAATGCAGAGCATTAAATCGTTTAATTTAGGGTAACTAATTAAAGGGGCGTGGCTATGCCGTACTACGACTACATGATATTGGAATTTAGAGTACGGTCACTATGACGTCAGAGTGTTACTAGGTACACCAAGCTACAAAAAAGATAGAGTCTGTCTCAGCTTGTTGGTTATTTAAACACTTCGATGGGCTACGCCCATCTCGGTGTTTAAATAAGCCAACTCGCTGGGACCCAGATTATATCTATTACTTAGAGATTTTCTTTTGATGAATGTAATTTTATTTACACTTGTCTTGCCAATTTCGGCGCTAAAAACAGGATCATACCGAGGTTGTGTACACATCGAATTAAGCTAACCGGTGTGCGGTATTGTCTACTGACCATTCCAAGTTGGCAACCCTGTCTTCACCACTCCTTGTGTTGTATATTGTCTACTGATCATTCCAAGTTGGCAACCCTGTCTTCACCACTCGTTGTGTTGTGTATTGTCTACTGGTCATTCCAAGTTGGCAATCTTCAACACTCATTGTGTTGTGTATTGTCATTTACTTTGATTATTTAATTTGACCACTGTTTGTGGTACATTGGGATTTACGGTGCTATTGCGTACGGGCTATATTTACATTTTTATTAATAATATTCATGTATTATTAATATAATTTATTTTATTTTCAGGTGTATCCTTTGCAAATGGAGCGGAGTGGAAAATTATGAGAAAATTCGCATTGCAATCCTTGCGTGAATTCGGTGTAGGAAAAGGAACGATTGCAGAAAGGATACATGACGAAATTGAAGAGATTTCAACGGCTTTGAGAAATTTTGCAGATACTCCACAAGACATCAGTACATTATTGAAGAAGAGTGTGAGCAACATAATATGTAGTATAACATTTGGTCAGCGATTCGATTATGAAGACGAAACATTTTGTGAGTTGCTCCGCAACATTGACATTGGTTTAAGTGGAAAAGGATTTATCAGTCCTTTAAATTTTCTGCCAAAATGTATGCATACCCTGTTTCCAAATGAGCACAGGATTCAAACTGAAAGGGAAACTGCGTATTTTGCTAACCGTGCGTTGATAAACGGAATTATTGAAAGCCACGAGACAACGTTCGATCCAACTAATATAAGGGATGTCATAGACCTTTGTATCCAAAACACCAGAAATGACTCCGAGTTTTCTAAAAATGAATGTTTCCATAAAGGAAATATGCTTCGCATGATAAACGACCTATTCCTGGCGGGATCGGAAACAACGGCAACAGCTCTGAATTGGTTATTTCTTCACATGATCGAGTACCCTGATATCCAGACAAGATGCCGTAATGCGATACAGAAGCAGGTGGGGGATAGGCATGTGCAGCTATCTGACCGACCAGCACTTGCATACATAGAAGCAACAATACACGAGGTACTGAGATGCAGTAACGTAGTGCCTCTTGGAGTTCCACGTACATGTGTAGATCATGACATCTCAATTAATGGTTACACGATCCCTAAACGGACTCTTATTTTGGCTAATCTGTACTCTGCAAACACCGACCCGAAATATTGGGACACTCCCTCCGAATTCAACCCCGAACGATTTTTAGATACTAACGGAACTTTGATTAAACATGAGGCGTTTATCCCCTTGTCATTGGGACCGCGAAATTGCCTCGGCGAATCGTTGGCAAGGCTGGAACTGTTCCTCGTATTTTCCAATCTTCTTCAAAGATTCGAATTTCACCATGAAAATCAGTCTATAAAACATGGCTTTTCGCTGAAGAAAGGCAAAGTTATAACACTCGTACCAGAACCATACAAACTCAAATGTGTCCCCATAATCTAGATATTCGGCATACCCCCATCATCTAGATATATGACATACCCCCATATTCTAGATATGCGACGTATCCCAATAATCTAGATATGCAACATACCCCCATAATCTAGATATGCGACATATCCCCATAATTTAGATATTCGACATACCGCCATAATATAGATATGCGACATACCCCCATAATCTAGATATGCGACATGACCCCATACTCTAGTTATGCGACATACCCCCATAATATAGATATGCGATATACCCCCATAATCTAGATATGCGACATACCTCCATAATCTAGATATACGACATACGACACTGGATTAGTAAACATGTGTTGGGCCTAAAAACAAAAGACTGACGTGACATTGGAACATTGGACTTTGCCAGCATCGTTGGGTCTGAATGTTTGCAATACTAGACTGTCGCAACATATTCGCCAACATATCACTGGGCCTAAATAGTTGCAGTACTAGACTGTCGTAACAAAGGAACAGTTGACATCGACAACATCGATGGGCCTTAATATTTGCAGTACTAGACTGTCGTTACAAAGGAACAGTTGGCCTCGACAACATCGATGGGCCTGAATATTTGCAGTACTAAACTGTCGTTACAAAGGATCAGTTGGCCTCGAAAACATCGATGGGCCTTAATATTTGCAGAACTAGACTGTCGTTACAAAGGAACACTAGGCCTCGCGACGTCGTTGGGCCTAACTACTTATACTACTAGACTGTCCGTGTATGCCATTAGTGCGTTTTAAATATTGCGGAACACTAATGCTTTATCGCAGGTTCACTTCTGCGATAATTTAAAATATGTCGAACTTCAAATAAGTACGGAGCCCCGCAGGTGACATGCAGAAAAAATAATTTAAAGCGTTCGCACGCTCTAATACAGCGTGAGAACGCTCTAGTAGAGCGTGCGGACGCTGTAGTACAGCGTGCGAACGCTCTAGATACAGCGTGCGAACGCTCTAGTAGAGCGTGCGAACGCTTTAGTACAGCGTGCGAACACTCTAGCTACAGTGTGCGAACGCTGTAGTTGAGCATGCGAACGCTCTAGCTACAGCGTGCGAACGCACTACTACAGCGTGCGAACGGTCTACTACAGCATTCGCACGCTGCAGCTAGAGCGTTCGCACGCTGTACTACAGCGTGCGAACGCTTTATATTATTTTTTCTACATGTCACCTGCGGGACTCCGTAAATAAGTGTTCCATTAAGCGTGTCTTATTTTGAATTATTGTCTATCCAAAGCCTCCAGAAGCTAGAAAAGCATTCATTTTATTGCACAAACAGCTGCTGGCGTAGTGTAATAAGTACTGAAAGAGTCAGCAGAATCGGTTTTATTGACCATCTTAAGCGGTATTCTACTTTAGAGTGCAGAAAACTAAATACTTTCCCATAGACCTCCTGTGGCACCTGTCAGCTAATACCTCAAGAATTATACACCAGATTTTCTTTAAATTACCTTATTTCATAAGATATTTCCATCACAAAGCCTTTGAAAGTGTGAAAAAGACAACTTTCCCCAGCTCAACCTCTCTGCACATGTCTGTGTTTACAAGCAGTATTGAATCCGCGTTGAATATTGACATGCAATTTCAATGGATGTTAAATTTTCAAAAAACATGAACAAATACGTTTGATCTAATTGAATGGTCCTAGCGGATGGGGATTATTTTACCGATAGTTTATCCTTCCTGAAAATGAATATTGAATATTTCAAAGTTATATCTGCTGACCTCTGTGAACTTTCACTTCTGTACTGAATCGTACACAAAAAAGGCGGGGCTTAAGCCAGGCTATATTTAGCTGTACGCAGCCTATACCAAAACCTTATCTCAAATACCATGACCAATGTGCCTTGTTTTTACAATTAGTACCCCTATGTCAACACCTATAACAAATATCAAGACTGCATTGTACAAACAAATACATGTTTAGCTTATGTCTTTGTCGACATGCTGTTCTCATGCGAAAGCAGACTGATTTTCTTTTTAAGATTTCTCAACACTGATTTCTCAACACTTTAATCATATTGTAACTCAATAAAATATGTTTAAATTGCCTATATTCTTGTTTGATTTTATACATAAGAGTGTTTTATTCATAAAAATATATTTATACCACAATAGCCTAAATACACACTATGCATCGTGCAAAACTCATGCTCTATCCTATACATCTACCATAGCTCTAATGGTTTTCCTTTGTTCTTGCTTATGATATAATTTTCATAAACCTGAAGGTCTGAGCCTAAAACGTGCTATAAATGCCGGTATATTTCAGCCGTGCTATAAATGATAGATTCGGCAGTTATACCATGGTCTACTCATTTTAACATGCGCGTAGTTGTAATATTACAACCTGCCAATCGAGAAGCAGTATAAAACGCATATACTCGAAAAATTATGCTATAAAATAATAGTGATTTTCCAAAGTATTGAGAATATATGGAAAATCATTGGATTAAGAGTTAAAAAAAACCAATCCAATACAATTCCCCCCCCCCCCCACCTTATTGAGAATATATTTGGAAAATCATTGGATTAAGAATTAAAAGACCCCCCCCCCCCCCCCCCCCCCACCCCCACCACCCACAGCCCCTTTATTGACAATATATGGAAAATCATTGGATTACGAGTTAAAAGAAACCAATCTTGACAATATATGGAAAATCATTGGATTACGAGTTAAAAGAAACCAATCCAATACAATTAGAACATGAAAATAACAAACAAGTCAAGTTTATTAATATATTTATCAACACAAGCAGATAAATGCCATGATTATGAAGGCAATTATTAAAGCACATAGGTTGCCAGCAGGGCGTGTGCACGCCAAAACATCATGAGGCGTCATGGTTTTGTTTGTCATACTGCAATGTTTTGTTTGTCCCATTGCAATATAAATGAACATAAACAAGATAAGCATGTGCTGTGTGCTCATAGGTTTGCAGTATTTATAAACAAGATTAACAACATACTAGACAGTCAAAAAAGGATTCCTAATAATGACTTTTAAAATAAAAAATTCTGATGCTGCAGTCTTACATAGATTTGAATTTGAAAAAGGAAGAGTGCCTTACAATAAGGCAACTTCATTGCATAGAAGCCCAGAAAATGTGCTGTCAAATTATGTGCGCTTAAACTATGATTACTATTTTCATGATCATTATCATCATTTATTACTTATCATTACTATCATCGTTAATTTGTTAATTATCTTTATTATCATTATCTTCATTATCATAATTATTATCTTCAATATCATTATCGTTATTGGCCTTCATATCATTATATTTATTATCTTTATTGTATTATTATTATTATTATTATTATTATTATACTCCTGCATGTTATG
The DNA here is from genome assembly GCA_037043455.1 of Cyrtodaria siliqua. Taxonomy (NCBI): domain Eukaryota; kingdom Metazoa; phylum Mollusca; class Bivalvia; order Adapedonta; family Hiatellidae; genus Cyrtodaria; species Cyrtodaria siliqua. The sequence goes on from JAWPHD010017826.1 coordinate 8,361, forward strand.
CACCATACCATTATGTACTTATTTTAGTTACTTCAGGTCTGAGAACGAAACGTACAGGCTAGTAAATGTCAAGAAAAATGCTGAAATGTGGAACCAGGTCTTCCGCGAACAAATGAAGTTCTCTCCAGCCTGTGTGACGTCATCCGGTCCATAGAGTTGCATATTGACCGGGCGCCCGGTCCGATAGCTATATTAACGGACGTGTGAAAAAAACGACCTCAAAATAAATCATAAAAAGTATTGATTTAATTTTTTGGTCAGATTTGGTTTAATATAACAAATAATGTATGGTGCTTCGGTCCATATGAAGTTTATGGACTGGGCAGTCAGACCTAGAACGTTTTATGGACCTCAGCTTCGCTTCGGTCCATATAACATTCTATGTTTGACTGCCCAGTCCATAAACTTGCATATGGACCTCAGCACCATACATTATCTGTTAAATATATATCAGACGTGCATAGTCTGTTTGAAGAAATACTCACCGTCGGTCGCGGGAGACGTACAGCTGCAATAAACCGGGGCCTACAAGTAGGGCTGACTCAAACGCCAATCGCAGCTACTAGATTTGCTAAGTAGCATTAACCTCCCTCCGCCATCGTGTGCTGGAATGCAGACCTCCCTCCGCCATCGTGTGCTGGAATGCAGACCTCCCTCCGCCATCGTGTGCTGGAATGCAGACCTCCCTCCGCCATCGTGTGCTGGAATGCAGAACTCCCTCCGCCATCGTGTGCTGGAATGCAGAGGACCGCGAATGAAGTTTGCAGGATAATTGAAGAAACGAATACAAACGATATGAAGCAAAGGCGAAATCAATTAAAGGAAATATTATACCTCATTTGCATATTCCACTCTTTGTTTAATGTGACGTCATCCGGTCCATAAAGTTGCATATTGACCGGGCGCCCGGTCCGATAGCTATATTAACGGACGTGTGAAAAAAACGACGTCAAAATAAATCATAAAACGTATTGATTTAATTTGTTGGTCAGATTCGGTATAATATAACAAATAATGTATGGTGCTTCGGTCCATATGAAGTTTATGGACTGGGCAGTCAGACCTAGAACGTTATATGGACCTCAGCTTCGCTTCGGTCCATATAAAATACTCGGTCTGACTGCCCAGTCCATAAACTTGCATATGGACATCAGCACCATACATTATCTGTTAAATAAATGCCATGCGAGGGGCACCTCTGCATATAATAAACGTGCAATGGGATGGCATTTATAAAACAATGGCATAAACTGAGTACTCGCTTAAAGGAAAGACGCCATTTCAGCCTGCAACACAAACTACATACCTTGTAGCGGAGAATTTGACAGATACAAATCAAATAATTGCTGTAGCCACCAAAAATAAATTATGCAGCAATCGTAAACATAAATTAGATTCACTTACAGGCCATCACATGGGAGAATGTTCAGCAAACATTCCAATGACATCTAATATTGGCAATGAAGAGACATGGGCCATGGAATGCTTTACTGATCTTTCAGTAGTGTGGTATGTATAGAAATAATTGTGGACTTCCGGAAGAAAGCATGAAACTTCACATGTTTGAACCTTAAGGTGTTACCTTTAAATAAATAACAGGAGGCACGCCAGGGGACCAATGTCTCCAGGTGAAATGAGGCCTTAAAAGGGGTACCCAATTGTTAATATGAAACTATTATTAATCTTAATACTATGTATGTTTGTGTCGTAAAAAAGTTTCGAGATATAAAACATTATATGAAAAAGTAACAATATGATATTGAAAGTCTTTTTACTTATTTACCGTCTTTGTTAAGCATAACAAGCGATGTTTGTCAAACATATATGCACCCTTCAACAACCATTAAACAAACATTACTGCCAAGTTTTCAGTGCCAGCTGTTTATGAGTTATGGAAGCCAATCAATTTTCAGTATGTAGGTACTTTACCTTTAGCTTTCACATGGGTTGCTTAATTTGCATATTCTTCATCAAAATAATGTATCCCATATGTCAAAATTATTCAATAGTTTGAGTTTAAAGAGTGAAAATAAATCATAAATGTATTTTTTTTATTAGAATCAAATTTAATCTTAATATTCATTCAATAAAGGGAGTAATTTAAAAAATAATTTTAAATTAATATTGTTATTTAGGTTTAAATATAGAAACATCACAGCATACTTGTATATTAAAAACAAGAGGCCCAAGAGGACCTGTATCGTTCTACTGGATACCCCAAGGGCGGAGCCCAAATTTGACCCCAGGTTCGCCATTTGAACAAACTTGGTAGAGGATCCAAAAGCTGATATTAAATAAAATTAAACCTTTATCTCTTCCAGTTTCAGAGAAGATTTTTGAAGTTCTTCCCTATAACTCTATGTATCAAACAAAGTGAGAAAAAAAGAAAGAAAATAAATCAATAAATAATAATTTAAAAAAATAAATCAATCAAAAAGAAGAAGAGATTTAAAATCAAAAAGAAATATTTAAAAAATTGAACCCATAAGCCAAGGTTTCCTATGAAAAATAAAGTTTAAAAAAATAACAAGCAATCTTTTGTGAAGTTTTGTTACCATGGCAACCACATTTCTTGTGCGAATCTACCCAAAAGGGGAGGTGCACAACTAGACCATGAGACAACATTCCTCTGCCGAGTTTTGGTTTGTAATGCCAGGTGTTCTTGAGTTATCGCGAAGAGAAGCGATTTTTAGTGATTTTTTACAACTTTTGTTACCATGGCAACCACATTTCTTATGCGAATCTACCCAAAAGGGGCAGGTGCACAATTAGACCATGACACAAACATTCCTGCCAAGTTTCGAGTTTGTAGTGCCAGCCGTTCTTGAGTAATCGCAAAGACAAGAAGATTTTGGGATGGACCGACCGATCGATATTTATTTTATAAGTTTTGTTACCATGGCAACCTCATTTCTTACGCGAAGCTACCCAAAAGTGGAGGTGTACAACTAGACCATGACACAAACATTCCTGCCAAGTTTCGAGTTTGTAGTGCCAGCCATTCTAGAGTTTTCGCAAAGACAAGAAGATTTCGGGACCGACCGACCGACCGACCGGCCGACCGACCGACCGATATTTGCAAAGCAATATGCCCCCCCACCACTTCGGGAAGGGGGGCATAACAATTATGAGGCACACACAAGGGGCATTTCTTTAATTAAGCAGCGTTCAAATATGAGCTGTTGGGATTACCATTCGACCGCTTGCCTTCCATTTTATTTGCTTTAAATACTTCTCAGCAACGGCTCGGCTTATTTTGACCATGAACAATCCTTAGATTAGTGTCATTCAAGTTTGTTAAAATTGGGTCAAAATGTGTGCCAAGATGGCCTCTGTTACTAAAAATAGTAATAACAATAAAAAATCTTCTCAGAAACTGCAAACACTGTTTTCGACAGATATTGTTTAGAAGTGGGCGGGGGAGTACGGAAGGGGTGGAGTCCAGGCTTTGTATAGTGAGAGTTCGCATGTTTTCCATAGACTTACTTAATTTTTGATTCGGTGGTTCCTCTACTCCGGCCGATAAAAGGCTCTGGGTATTGTTTAACCACTTATAGGATATGTTGTCTGCTTTTTAATTTAGTCTTTTAGTTGTTACTTGTGATACGCAGGCTTCATAACCGCTGCTCCTAACAAAATTCCATTATGTTTATTTCGCTCTTCGGGGCATTTAATTTTATTAGATACTGGGACCATACGCTGTACGTTAGGGGAAGCAAATAACTCCATGTCCACCGCCGTATGCATGCCATCTTCGGGATGGTTAAAATTGTGTACTATTGATTTGATAAATATTGAGTTCTGCTCAACCCGGGGCTAGAGGGCGTGAGCGGTAGCTAGCATATTTCACTACTGCTCATGAACAGTCTCAATCAAACCGAGACTGCAATATTTCGTACGTGTCGTGCTCGGCCGTTTCCAAAGGTCCCTTATCATACTCTTTTTTACATCGGGAACACTATGAAACCACAAATTATAGAGTGCTAATACTTCGCATGTAGCATTAGCTTATGTTCCTCTATCAAATGTGTTCAAATGGTAACCCTGAGGTTAGGTTTGCACCCTTCGTGCTGTGACATCAGGGACCTCAGGGAGACCTCAGGGAGAAGCCATATATTTGAATCAATTTTCTTCGATTTGTTTTCGTTTGTCACACATATTAATGGACAAGAAATGGCTACTTGAGGGGGTCATACACACTTCGTACTCTGGACCCTCCATCCCCTGACATATTTATGTGAGGAGGGATGGGGGATGGAGATGTCTTTTTGTCTGTTAGTGAACAAGAACATACTCTTTGACATTGGTAGTGGCGGGGTCTGTGGATACACACTCCATAATCTGAAACCTCCATCCCCTTTAATATCAATGGGGATCTGTCCCCACCCACCTCCCCACCCCCGTTCACGCAACTAATACAATTCCAAGAAACCAGCAATGCGATTTTAAGAATCTTCCATAGTATCCGGTGAAGATAGAGAAATCCAACACGAGGAATAACTGTTTTATCGGAAACCAAGGCTCTTCCATGGTTCGAGCCTCGGTTCCGATTAAAACAGTTATACCGAGTGTTGGAATGTGCCTATCAGAACCGGGTACCCATGATTGATTCTTTTTCTTGAATACCATTTACATTATGTGCATTGAAGCTGCCAACTACTTACGTTTTGCACGTTAATTACACAATGACGTCATGCAACTGCTGTTGTTGTTGATATCAGCGTGCGACTTTTATCTTCCCCCATGTCACGGTGGCCAACGTACGTCATAGTCACGTGGTATGTACGCTATGGAACACGGAAAAAGGTAAACAATATCTGTCGACTCGATTTACTATTTGATTGATATCTCGGGTTATAATGAACCGAATTTAATTCGGTAACTTGCACATTCCCCTACTGAGGGTCAACAATCCTCGTCATGTGTTATCTCGGGATAATTTCTAGGCAACCTTTAGATTATATCGATTTAATCATTTTTTCCGGGGGATATGGAACACGCTATACTTCGAATTATAAACAGAAATGACCAAATATACGATTTTCTAAATTTCATATAGTTACAAGATCACGACTGCATACCTTATCAACTCAAATGACTTTCACAATTGTTTTTCTTGCAAACTGATGTTTATTTTGCAAGAAAATAGTCAATTGGCGTAATGCTATGGAACACACCAGTATTTATTATGCTAAGGTACACACATGAAACAGAGAGTTGAAGTTTTCGCAATACATTCTGACTTCGGGATGTAATCATTTTGATTATTTCATACATCTGTAGTTTCTACTGTTTTAAAACGAAAGGATGTCATTTCACATTTTAATAAACGCGTTCATTTAAAAAACAGTAAATCTCGAAACTACCATAACTTTTATTTTTAATCATATTTTCTATTTAAACTTCATTTTGGATTTACTATCATATCGGGTTTTAACAAAATCTTCATTTTAAATAATCACAAGCACGTGGTAATAGAAGGCAAGTCCTCGGACAGGGGCTAGAATATTACATGCCTGCCCCATACTGACTGGGGAGTGCAAAGTATGTTTGGCCCTCCCGAAAATTAGTGTTTTTTTTATGATTTTTCGATGTGCCGACCATAATTCTGCGTCATTCTGGTACAGTCACACATAGAGGATATTTGTTGTTTTGGAGTGAATAACATATTTCATTTCATCGAGAAATGTTACAAAATCTGTTATTCACAACAAAATAACACATTTTCTTTTTATTTTATGATTTTTCGAACACGTGGGGTTAGTCGGATCATTTGTTCACGTTTTGTTCTATAACTTATCGTATAACTTCTATAATACAAGGACACACATACATATAATTATGATTGAGTATAATGACAAATGGCTTTCGCTATATAACGATCACCTCACTATATATATACAGTAAAGACAAATATGGAAAGGATACAATGAATCTAGATAGTTATTTGTTTATCTTACGTCATTTACGCTTTTCCGGTAAGGAAATGAAATGAGAAAGGGTTTAGCTAGTTATAGTTATTTTGCCCTTAGTTATGATATACTTCTGGATTTTTTCAGTTACATTATGGATTCAGTACTCTGCCGAGTATGCGGAAAGTTGTTTGGAGATAAAAGTACTTTACGCCAACATGAACTCAGGCATTGTGACTCAGCACCTTACTGGCATACACGTGTTGTCAAACACAGATTTATTCCAGCGCAAACATGCAACGACATATGTGCCATCAACACAATGCTACACAATTATACGTATGTATAAAGTGCGGGAAATCGTTCGCTTTACAAGCAGATTTCAACCGACATGAAAGAAGGGAAGCCGGTAAATTAAATTTAAAATGCTCAGTATGCGGTCTGACTGTTGAAAGTAAAGGGGCATTGAAAGACCACGAATCAATGCACACAGGTCAGGTAAATCACAAATGTGTCACATGTTATAACACGGGTACTAAACATTGACTCTAGCCCATTTTGGAGGTATATGAAAACGAGAGTCGATGACACTTCCGAGGTAGAGACAAAGATGAAAATAACAAAATAAAGGTGAGTTCAGCTCGTTGTTTTTCATAATATCATTAATCCAACGATTTATTTCAAAAATCGGGGAATGCTATTCCAATTGTATGTGTTCAAAGTATGTCTAAGTTGCAAAAATATTACAAATTATTGTTTAATTTCACGCCTAGGTCTTTCATAAGATTGAACGGTGTGTGTGTTTTCTTTGACAGATCGTACTTTTTCGGTGCATATTCTTATTTATTCATGAAAGTATGGTGTTTTAATAGTGGAGATAAAAAGGCCATAATGTAATTATTAAACAGTAATAACATTTTAAATCAGAAAACAGAGTATAATGGATTTATCGTAAATTTTCGGCAAGAGGTAGAGTCAATGAGCCGGAGGTAGGGTCGATGACACAGAGATAGCGTCGATGCTTATGATGTAAGGTGATATAATGTGTTGGCATAATTGGTATTTTGTAGTAAATTAACTATTAAATCAACCTGCAATCGATACTATGCGATAGTTATACAGTTATATTTACATATTCGGATACACTATTAGTTCATGTTGGAGACATAATCGGAAAACGTTAAAACTAAAGGCAGTTTAAGCATCACATATCCTACACCAGTTTCGAACATATTTCTTTTTCTATAATCAGTAAAGATCGGATAAAAAATGAACGCCCTATCGTGTTAACGAGGCAAAATAAAGCATTTTTGACTAAATCAAAGGCCATAACTCCGCTTTTGCTGGTCCGATTTGACTGATTTTCGAGCTAGTCCGAGCTTTCATTGACATTAACAACCCGGTAAAGTTTGATAAAGATCACATGAAAATTGAAGGCCTTATTGTCTTAAGGAGACACAAATTAACGACGGACGACCACCCGCCCTCCGCCCAACGCACCACCACCACCACCACCACCACCATCCCTAACTCGACCCACCAACCCCAACACCGGGTAAGAATGTCGGTCCGGTGAAGTATGTTTAAATTAATATTAAGAAACAGAGAAAAATGTGCGGTTACCTTGACATTAAAACCACGTTAAAATATATGTGATTATTATTTCATTAATTTAACTGACAGGAACACAGAAAGATACGATTTACGCAGCGCGACATACATGATGCAATAATAGGAAATTCGCATTTACAAGCCCAGTAATCGACGTCATCAGCAGGTACACGAGATGATCATCCGTAACGAAGATTTGTCTCGACTCGGTGGGTAAACACGTGCATTTCAGCTCTAATTCTCAGTCCATAAATATATAATTGTGCCTAAAGTATGTCAGTCAATGGTAAAAAGACTCGGTTAATATTCACTTCTGCTAATACTTAGCGGATTGAGAGCAGAATCAAAGAAAGTTATTTCAGCGAGATGATTCTCAGCGTAGTTTTTTCATTTGTGTTGCTTTTAGGTCAATCTTTGGGATTTACAATGTCATGTATTGACCTTTCACACATACCAATAACAGATACGTGATATAAAACGTAGACAGTAGTCTAATATGGGTTTCGACATAGATATAGCGAACTTATGAAAATGATTCTCCGCGGAACTTGGCAACGAGACGATACTCCGCGAAGACAAATTTTACACATTGTGACTACGTTATTTTGTCTTTATGTTATGGTATGAATCAGTGTGTTTTATGCCTTTATTATGTATATGTACAAGAATTAGATATAGTGAATACAAGTACATTTTTATTGCGGTCTGTATTTAAAGCCGGTATCATGTAAACTATATCATACGTGCGGTAAACTGCTCAACGTCCGTTTTTTACACGCAGTACCCCTCGGCTGGGTCACAATATCAAGTAATTATAAGACCCAGCCCCAAGTTAATTTTATTTAAAATGTTCAATTGTTTAAATATTTGTTTGTATCATTTTAATGAGCGATTCTAATGCCTTCTGATGCATTTGATTATTATGCAGTTACTGTTATAAGGAGTTTCATATGTCCATTTATACAGTGAATAACCTACGATTTTAACATTCTAACGAGTAACACAAAATGATTTCAAACGTGTTGAATCACTTTTTAAAGTTATGTTTTAATTTCTTACTTTTATGGTAATTCGTTTTAGATGTCAAAACAAGTACGTGTTTAGTTTTCCCTCTGAATTTTCCCATCTGAAATTATAACAAATGAAATAAAAGAACACATTATGAGATAATTTTATGTTTTCAAACTCTTAAGGTGTTCATATACTTTTATTTTGATGTACTGTGCCAAAGCACACGTTCCAAAGTATGATATTGTAATATCCGAGATTTGAGTTAAAAGGAATTAATTAATACAAGTACTTTTTATTACTGATTATAAAAAAATGAATATGGTGGAAGAAAACACACACACCTTCCAATCTTATAAAAGACCTAGGCGTGAAATTAAACAATCATTTGTAATAGTTTTGAAACTTAGACATACTTTGAACACATACAATTGGAATAGCATTCCCCGATTTTTGAAATAAATCGTTGGATTAATGATATTATGAAAAACAACGAGCTAAACTCACCTTTATTTTGTTATTTTCATCTTTGTCTCTACCTCGGAAGTGTCATCGACTCTCGTTTTCATATACCTCCAAAATGGGCTAGAGTCAATGTTTAGTACCCGTGTATAAGTGTTTCCGGCACCAGTCGAGCTTGTCGAGACATATGAAGTTACATTTGGAAGAACTCGTAAACTGTGATATATGCCAAAAGTCCTTTAAAAGTCAGAGTTTGAAGATGCACAAGCAAACTCACACCATCTCAGGGTCCAAGTGCCCAGTATGCAAAACGACGTACAGTCGCAGGTACATGCAGGAACACGAAAATCCATCAAACTACCTTAAACTGAACTGTTACTTATATAACTTGCATAATATCCATTACACGCCAAATAATACGCAAACTCTTTTATACAGCGGGTGTATAAAATGATTTGGTAACTTACGTAGTTTTGTTTTCTTGTTGAATTGTTATACATGTTTTCACTTTGTCTAGGGTGTGTAATTTTATTTGTTTTTTGTTATCAGATTTAATTGTACTAGGTGATAGCTCAGCTCTTAGTTATACAACGCCAATTTAAGATATATTCAAATATTTGTACATATTTTCAAAACATTTAACCTAACTTAATTAAATTAACGATATGTTTAATTCAATTTTACCCAGGTAAAATGGAATTTACCCTATCTTTATTAATTCAGTTAAAGTTAGGTTAAATTTAATTATACCTAGGTATAATTCAATCACAGATAGGTTAAATAGGTTATTTCAATTATACCTAGGTATAATTCAATTAAAGATAGGTTAAATTTAATTTTACCTAAGTATAATTGAATTTAACCTATCTTTAATTCAATTAAATATGTGTGTTAAATTATTTGAAGATAGGTACAAATATTTTAATATATGGTAATTTGGCGGTCCATACTTAATTGTCAGGACTATATTATGTTTTACAATGTCGTTGAGATGTAGGAACCAACTGTAAGGGTTTAATTTAAATCATGTACACTTATGGTGTGCTGTTATAAATGTTTTATGTCGAACGTGTTTAATTATGTTTAACGCACCAAATGTGTTCAATGATGGGATAAGTAGCCTGCGATGATAAAGAAATGTGATTAATTTGTTCGAGTTATTTCGTTGTGAAGTTTACTTGTTTCTTTTTTACCAGTTAACACCAAATGTGTTCAATGATGAGATTTATATAAGTAGTCTGTGATCATTTGAAATGTGATAAATTGTTTTTATTTGTTTTGAAGTTTATTTGTTTACTTTTAATAAAACTTAAATTGCAGTTATTTTTCTTTAATTATTTAAATACTATAATACTACAAAATCTCATTGTCACAAGCCACTTAAAACTGTCCTTGGAACCTGAATGGTTAATGATCCAAATCCAATGACACCCCGTACATTATATAAATTTATACGGTCCTGCAAGGACAGTTCATGCTGCTGTAAATGATGACATAAGTATAGGTTACAGACTGAAACTGTTTTAAGCCACAGTACCATATATTTATTTTCAATCTATCTAAATTACACATACTAATTATTATATAACCATACATGATCATTTTCTTAATACACTCTGATCGAAATGTACCACTTCCAGATCCCGGTTGAGTTCCATCTTACAGTTAATGTTAATTAACTCTATCCAACACATAAAGCATAGTTATGCCTAATCATCCTGTGAATTTGATGGTTACTTATTGTTCTTATGTCAAATTTACTTTTATCTCCAATATTCTACTCCTAGCTTTAATCCCATTCGATCTGTAACTAGTAGTTTGGAATCATTTCTCCTGGCTTTTTCATAACGTACTCCCAACGAACCTTTCTCAACAGCATTTCATTGGGAGGACATCACCGCTTCCTTCTGTTTCCCTTGTATTCGCTTTCGTTTTATGCTGTCGAAGTGGTGGTTACTATGGAACAATTAATAACTATTTAATGTAGGTGTACTTCACCTCAAGTAAAACAACACATATTAATCGATGATAATCAAACAATAACAACAGGTTAAAGATGCAAGATGGCCACATTGTTTTCAATTGGTTACAATTATGGTAAATAAAAAATAAAAAATCAGAATTCAATCAAAATAGAGCAAACATTGACATTTTTTTGAATCATATGAAATTTAGGTAGCCTGTTAGCATACTTTCTGACATGCATAGTTGGTTTAGGGGTTCCGTCGTTTGGCACGTCATCCTCACGGTCTACTAACTTGTATACCGTTGACCTCGCCATTCGATAACAGAACGATCTGAAAACATGAAACAGGTTCATTATCTTTAGAAAGACCAGATTTATATGGTTATGCGTACGCGTGCAATTAAAGATAGGTTAAATTCAATATAACTAGGTATAATTCATTTAAAATTTAAAAAAAATAGGTTAAATTCAATTATACCTTCTAGGTATAATTCAATTAAGATACTTTAGGTTAAATAGGTTATTTCAATTAGACCTAGGTATAATTAAAGATAAGTTAAATTCTATTATACCTATTAACCTAAACAATTATGTACAGATGTATGAAATAATCAAATGAATACATCCCGATTTCAGAATGTATTGCGAAAACTGCAACTCTCTGTTTCATGTGTGTACCTTAGCATAATAAACACTGGTGTGTTTCATAGCATTACGCCAATTGACCATTTCTTGCAAAATAAACATCAGTTTGCAAGAAAAACAATTGTGGAAGTCATTTGAGTTGATAAGGTATGTATTCGTATCTTGAAACTATATGAAATGTAGAAAATCGTATATTTGGTCATTTCTGTTTATAATTCGAAGTATAGCGTGTTCCATATCCCCCGGAAAAAATAATTAAATCGATATAATCTAAAGGTTGGCTAGAAATTATCCCGAGATAACACATGACGAGGATTGTTGACCCTCAATAGGGAAATGTGCAAGTTACCGATATAAATTCGGTTCATTATAACCCGTGATATCATTCAAATAGTAAATCGAGTCGACAGATATTGCTTACCTTTTTCCGTGTTCCATAGCGTACATACCACGTGACTATGACGTACGTTAGCCACCGTGACATGGGGGAAGATAAAAGTCGCACGCTGATATCAACAACAACAGCAGTTGCATGACGTCATTGTGTAATTAACGTGCAAAACGTAAGTAGTTGGCAGCTTCAATGCACAGAATGTAAATGGTATTCAAGAAAAAGAATCAATCATGGGTACCCGGTTCTGATAGGCACATTCCAACACTCGGTATAACTGTTTTAATCGGAACCGAGGCTCGAACCATGGAAGAGCCTTGGTTTCCGATAAAAACAGTTATTCCTCGTGTTGGATTTCTCTATCTTCACCGGATACTATGGAAGATTCTTAAAATCGCATTGCTGGTTTCTTGGAATTGTATTAGTTGCGTGAACGGGGGTGGGGGTGGGGAGGTGGGTGGGGACAGATCCCCATTGATATTAAAGAAAAGTTGTTGCTTCAACTAGATATAATACCCACTAAGTAAGTAAGGACGGATTACCAGGATCGTCATATTGTGGGCTAAATACTCTTAAATTGCGCCGAAACTTCAATGCCCTCAGACTAAGGTTGGGTTCAGACACAACTGGATCACATTTTGGAGTACACTAGCTGCGACATCAAAAGGCATCAGAAGGATATCATGAACTTATTTGGTGTAAAATAGCCTGCTCTAGTCGTTGTAGGTGCTTCTACAACGGCCAGTGTGAATGTCAGTTGCAATCAAAGAACAGGCATTATCACTAACATATTTGTTCCTTCAAGGTAACCGTCATGACTATCGCGAATAAATGTATTAAAGGTTGCATGCATTTAGTAAAGAATTGGCGCAACATTAATGTAGAGCAAAGCAGTCATCAAAGTAAAATATTATCAACTGAAACAGTATTGTAAAAATATTTATAATGAAATGTTAAAAGATATAACAAGAGCTGACGGAGGACAGTGCACTTGATTATTGAGGCCTTGTTTATTTATTATTTATTTATTTAATTTTTTTTTGTAGGGGTGGGCGGGGGGGGGGGGGAGAGGGGTGGGGAGTGGGGTGGGGGAAGTCTGCTGATTTATTCAATCTTATGAAATTGTGTTGTATTATTGTGCAAAGTAGATATAAACGTTGAAACGGTAATGTAGCATTCAATGACGACAGTGATCCACAAACAGGCACAGAAACAAAGAAAAACTACAAAGATATACAATAAAAGGCAAGCGATGACATCACAAACATAAATGGATGACAATAGGGCTACCGCCTTGGAACGGACAGCGGCAAAAAAGGCCGCTGGGTGTTTAACCCTGGCTCTAGGGTGCGCCAAACCTCACTCTTACACTTATGTCATCCCAATAAACGGGACAGTGTAAATAAATATATACTGGCCGGGTTATAATCTAACAAACAAGGAGCATTAATAGGCGATATAAGTAAAACACATATGACCATGTAGATAATATAAAAACCAAAGTCCAGAAAGACACAAAGTAAGTTCTCAATGACTTCAAAAGCCAGAGTCACAAGGTCTCACACCTCTATTATCTCCCCTGAAAGCTCACGGACAAAAGGAAAACAGAAAATAATTCTATTTTTTCTCAATTTTAGGCAATTTTTAATTTAAAAAATAGGTTTTTCTTTGCTTTAGCATACATCTGCAGTGTAAAAGACAGATGATACAGAAAATCCCATGTTGATATGAGGTTTCATTTAAATTTCAGAATTGTTTGACCAAAGCACCGCATATTCAGTTAGATAGTGTAAGAATTTTGTATTTTCCATAGGGTTCACAAAATATGAGCGAGAAAAACACAACAACCTGGCTAACTTATGTATTTTATTGTTTTAAATTACTGGTCTTGGCTATACTGAAGATATTAAACCAACAACAATGTCTGCTGTCCCGCTTTGAAGCTCAGATGTTGCAAAAGGCTGTACAGTAACCCTATGGGAAAATTAATTGAGGTGTGAGACTACAAGAGAATAAACCGTTAAGGGAACGACAAGAACAGATTTAAGACAAACATCAAACGCTACCGTCCTATAAGGATATAGGTAGGCGTCGTCAGGGTCCACAATATGTCCTGTCATCGCATAATCAAAGAGGAAAGCAGAGTGTGCGACGCAAAATGATAGGATCATAACCTCTTTTGATGAACTTTTTAACAAGTGTAATACATACTATATGAAAGTGATTATGACCGGGGATCATACGAAGTTTGTTAATCACATTACCATAAATGTCAGGTTGTCCTTGTCGCAGAAGAGTTCTTAAATTACTTTTATATTTTAAAAGTAGATCAGGGTTACGATAATAAAATTTTGCAACGGTTTTTTCGAAGATTATAGTAACGGTAGGTAGACCTGCTTGAGTAGCTTTTTAGTTATACAAATATTACGAATATTAAAGCCCTCAAAACGACTACAAGCTTCTCTGTTTCTTGTTTAACTCGATATAATATGCATTTTAATAAAAAACAAAAACAGAAATATTATGTAATACAGTTGTTTCAATAGTTCACAACATTTAACATATACACTGTACATTAACGGGTTAGAACGAGAGCAAATTGTTTATATAATTCTGCCCAAACTTACTTTGTTTGCGCTCGTTAAAACATGTGTTAGGTTTAAGATAAAACAAATGGATGGGGTATAATCAAGTGAAACAATCAACTATATACATATGTTTGACATGAGCAATGTCAACCATAATAGTAAATGACAGTAATTCAACACTATTGATGTGAACATTAACTCAGAAGGAATACTTATATAGCAGAGATTTTTCCATTTATATCCGAAACGTTTGGTACATTTTTACTTTTTTTACATGAAATAAACTGGCCACAGAATAGTCCATTTATAAATCTAGAGCAGACGAGACATCATTTCTGAATAAAATAAACCATTTTGGGTATACAGTACTGGTTTTACCCAGGAAAAATGTGATGGTCTGCCTCTACCATTTAAACTTTAAACTTTTGTATTTGTTGAGAGTACGTTAACCTTAAGCAAATGTCAATACTATTGATAAGGCGCACTATGCCATTTTTTTCTGCGATGCTTTTGTTTTTATTTTCATTATTTGTTGTCCGCTGTTGTCCGCCAATATCATTATAAAGACTAAATTTGGCTACTCTATAGAATAACATATAGAGATTATATCAACTGTTGCGAATACTGTATTACTTTCAGTATTTGGATATTGCATGTCGACTATAAGGGCGACACTGAAGAGAGTCCATTCTCAAAACTATGACGAAGTTCTAAATGATATACATACAATTATATCTATATTGAACCGTTTATGTCCTAGTTCATGCATACGCTATCTAATGTTTATATGTCTGTAGTCTCTATATGGTAATTTACATTGCCAGCATTTTCCCTTTATTAATTATTTTTCCTGTGTTGTGCACAAACACTGCGGGCCAGACAGTCTGGTTAACAAAGTCACCCTTTCTGTCGTAAAACTCGAAGAAATCTACATGCACACGCTCTGTCTGATGTTGCCAATAAACACGCATAGGTGGATCAAGCGTCGTCATGAGCCAGACTAGTTCAACACATTTGTCTATATAGTTTCTAAACTCACGTCGCAGTAAGGCCGGTTCTATAATTGCCCGCAGTTTCGTGTCCATGAATAACTGAAAGTATTTTAAGGTGTAAGCACAAATCATACATTTGTTTGCAACTATGTTTAAATACTATGTTAAAAATAGGTAAACAACTACGAGAAATGTAGCATTCACAGGACGCAGTCAATCAAAAACACGCAATAAAACAAACACCAACTACCAGGTTAATAAAGAGGCAAGGCATCTGACAAAACACAAAGGCATTGATAATGGTGCTAACGCATTGGAACGGTCAGTGGCAAAAAGGCCGCTTGGAGTTTAAACCAAGTTCGAGACTCAACCAAACCCCACGCTTAGCAAGGTCATACACTCTAACAACAACGCAGCACTAATAGACAAAATAAGTAACACAACGATGATCATGTATATATGTATATAAAAACAAAAGCATATAAAGACACAAAGCAAGACTTTAATGACTTGACAGAAGTCACAACAGCAAGAAAGTAAACAATTACGGGTACGACAAGACAATATTGAAGACAAACATCAAACGCTATCGTCCTTTCATGATTTAGGTAGACGTCATCACAGGCTCCACAATCTGTCAGGCCATCGCAATCAAAGAGGAAAGCGTAATGGTGAACTGTAAATGGGATAACCACTCAACATGCAGTGCGTTGCAAAATGATAGGGTCATAACCTCTTTTGATATTTTTAACAAGATTAATAAAGAGTGTAAGAATGCGATTACGACTAAAGATCTTACCTGATATTGCAGAAAGCGTTTTTAAATTACTTTTTTTTAAAAGGATGTCGGTTATGATAAAAAAAAATTGCAAAGGATTTATGAAGTTTACGGTAACGATAGCTCTGATGGAGAAGCTTTTTAGTTATATAAAGATTACGAACGTTAAAGTCCTCAACTCTACTACAAGCTCTAGTAAAACGAATCAGTTGAGAAACATAAACCCCATAGAATGTTGCGCGGGGAACATTCCCATTTAAGTGGGGATAATTAACAGAATCAAAATTAAATCATTTCTCATAGATTTTGAAATTATTTCTCCATTTTCAATAGAGAAAAAAAGAGAGACAATATCATAAATATTAGCTTTGTTGTATTGAAGTTTTTAAGGATAGATAGTAATAACCATACTATTTGAAAATAAATGGGTTGTTACTGTTCAGTAGGTCATCCATATATGGAGAGATGTCATTAAAAACGTCAATTACACCTGCCGGAGTATCTGGTGAAAGACTCAAAATGAACTCTCTTTCATAAGAATACAAATACAAATCATCGACAAGAGGTGCACAGACCGTGCTTATTGAACTGTTAACTAAAATATTCAACAACGTTTTTGAAATAAATACTGATAAAGGTGATCCTTTGGAAGCGACAAACACAAGTAAGAGAATAACGTAGCAGACTCGGTTTTACAGAGTCTGTTCATGATAACTAATGGAATCAAACAAGGTTAAACTAGTATATAGAAATACCAATTTATTCATGTTGTTTGTAAGCATTCGCAATCTTGATCACATACCATACATATAATATAGGTATACTTAAATGGTGTAAAAATAAATTTCTGGATTAACTTTAAGTGAAATCTACTTAAATAAGGCGGTGGTAGTATTTTGCACATATACAAGTCACCAAGTATGTATAATCTCCCTTATATCTCAGTATAAACAAATTCTGCCTTTAAAGCTTCTGTCACTTTTACTACTGGTGTTACCCACCTGTATTACTGTTGTTACCCACCAGTATTACTGTTGTAACCCACCTGTATTACTGTTGTAACACACTTGTATTACTGTTGTTCCTCACCTGTATTACTGTTGTTATCCACTTGCATTACTGTTGTTACCCACCTGTTTTACTGTTGTTACCCACCTGTTTTACTGTTGTTACCCACCCGCATTACTGTTGTTACCGACCTGTATTACTGTTATTACCCACCTGTATTACTGTTGTTACCCACCTGCATTACTGTTGTTACCCACCTGCATTACTGTTATTACCCACCTGCATTACTGTTGTTACCCACCTGCATTACTGTTGTTACCCACCTGCATTACTGTTATTACCCACCTGTATTACTGTTGTTACCTACCTGTATTACTGCCGGTACAGACGCTTCAGCTCGATCCCTTCTGTAGTCGATTGCATACTGTTCGGCCAATTTCATTCCGTCTGTATACACGCCACTTGAGTGCTGGTACAGCTGAATGAGAAAGGGTTACGTCATCAGTTACGTTATCTACGCAAATGAACTGTATCAAGAACTAAAACAATAAATACTGAAAAATGGATACCTTGGAAACAAGAGAGAAAATTAACAGACTCGGTTTTATTGAGTCACACAGTTGTTACCAACTTGTTTAATATGTTATCAAAAGTTGGTAAGTATAAAATTATGTATAAATGCATTTTATTTTTAATAAATATCTGACATATAACAGACAAAAACATCATTCTTAGTTGTTCATATAGCACGAAGGTCAATTCTAGAGAATATTTTTTATTTAAAAAATACAAGACGATGCACTGCGAGAATATGCAGACGAGAAGAGGAAATGGCACGACAAGGAAAATATGTAGGCAATGGTTATAAACATTTAACATTATGAGTATGTAATTTATATTGTTAATCTGTTACCTGATAATTATGCCACTGTAATGTAAATATATATCATATATGTTGTATAAAGGTTAGCATTGCGTACGCGCAACGCTATTTCTTAAAATGGGAACCGCCCTGTCTGGAATTTACCTATATAATACGAGAACGCACCCAGACAGCAGCAGTGTTAGGAGATTGGTTCTAGATAAATTATGTAACAGAGAAATATGTCTTGGAGCGCGGTGTAGTTAACTTAAGGGGACAGTTAGCAAATGTGTTTAAGATTAAGATATATTTTAGACAATATGTTTCAATGTACAGTTAGCAAGTAGACGAATAACGATTTGTTAGAGTGTGTAATAAACATTAATAAAAACAATGTAGGAGTTTGTCAAATCTATCAGGTACTAAAGGACGATTTAAACAAATCCCGGTAAAGTGGCGTAACGCTCTTCTTATCAAAATATGAGATAGAATGTGAACGTTACACCACAACAGTCCAATCACTAGTAACAACATCAACAACAACGGGGCTAGAGCTCAAGTTCTAAACATTTGTATCTTTCTGAGTAATGTTTTTTATACTAGTATACACGAACAACTTTGCGCTTACGTTGCAGTAAACAGAAGCATGGTATACAACATAACAGATGAAAACCAACAGTCATCGAGTTGATGCTTACCTGTTTGAATTTCCCGCCGTTTCCATTGGCAGGATCTATCATGGCATCTTCCATTCCCAACAGAAGTTTATCCATCTGATCTTCGGCAAGACTGATGCACAGATCACAGGCATTCTGAAGTATATAGATTAGAGGCATTCTGAAGTGTATATATTAGAGGCATTCTGAAGTGTATAGAACACATGCATTCTGAAGTGTATAGATCACAGGCATTCTGAAGTGTATAGATCACAGGCATTCTGAAGTGTATAGATCACAGGCATTCTGAAGTGCATATATCACAGGCATTCTGAAATGTATATATCAGAATGCCTGTGATCTATACACTTCAGAATGCCTGTGATCTATACACTTCAGAATGCCTGTGATATATACACTTCATATTTTCTCTTCTTCATTTCTGAAGTGTATAGATCACAGGCATTCTGAAGAGTATAGATCATTCTGAAGTGTATAGATCACAGGCATTCTGAAGTGTATATATCACATGCATTCTGAAGTGTATAGATCACATGCATTCTGAAGTGTATAGATCACAGGCATCCTGAAGTGTATAAATCACAGGCATTCTGAAGTGTATAGATCACAGGCATTCTGAAGTGTATAGATCACATGCATTCTGAAGTGTATATATGACAGGCATTCTGAAGTGTATAGATCACAGGCATTCTGAAGTGTATAGATCACAGGCATTCTGAAGTGTATATATCACAGGCATTCTGAAGTGTATAGAGCACAGGCATTCTGACACAGGCAGGCATTCTGAAATGTATAGATAAGAGGCCTACTGATGCATATAGATCACAGGCATTCTGAAGTGTATAGAACACAGGCATTCTGACACAGGCAGGCATTCTGAAATGTATAGATTAGAGGCATTCTGAAGTGTATAGATTACAGGCATGCTGAAGTGTATAGATCACAGGCATTCTGAAGTGTATAGATCACAGGCATTCTGAAGTGTAAAGATCACAGGCATTCTGAAGTGTATAGAGCAAAGGCATTCTGAAACGGCAAGCATTCTGAAATGTATAGATATAAGGCATACTGAAGTATATAGATCACAGGCATTCTGAAGTGAAAAGAACACAGGCATTCTGACACAGGCAAGTATTCTGAAATGTATAGATTAGAGGCATTATGAAGTGTATAGATCACAGGCATTCTGAAGTGTATAGATCACAGGCATTCTGAAGTAGTTGATCACAGGCATTCTGAAGTGTATAGATCACAGGCATTCTGAAGTGTATAGATCACAGGCATTCTGAAGTGTATATATCACAGGCATTATGAAGTGTATAAATCACAGGCATTCTGAAGTGTATATATCACAGGCATTCTGAAGTGTATATATCACAGGCATTCTGAAGTGTATATATCACAGGCATTCTGAAGTGTATATATCACAGGCATTCTGAAGTGTATATATCACAGGCATTCTGAAGTGTATATATCACAGGCATTCTGAAGTGTATATATCACAGGCATTCTGAAGTGTATATATCACAGGCATTCTGAAGTGTATATATCACAGGTATTCTGAAGTGTATATATCACAGGCATTCTGAAGTGTATATATCACAGGCATTCTGAAGTATATAGATCACAGGCATTCTGAAGTGTATAGATCACATGCATTCTGAAGTGTATAGATCACAGGCATTCTGAAGTGTATAGATCACAGGCATTCTGAAGTGTATAGCTCACAGGCATTCTGAAGTGCATACTAATGACTAATGAAAACCAACAGTATCATATTGTCAATGATGTAGTACTACAGATAATATGTGTCTTCATTTTAAGCAATACACGAGGAGGATTAGGAGAAGGAGGAGGTTGAGTAGGGGATAAGAAAGAAATGAAGAAGAGAAAATATGAGAACACGAAGCAGGGGTGAGAGACGGAAAATGAAGAGGGTAAGATAAAGACGAGAACAAAGATAAGAAGGCAAAGAATTCAGGAATCTAGAATGAGGCATTATTTATGTCAAACGTTGTGGCGTATTGTTAGACTTTTTCTTAAAATGTACAAGACATCATACATTATCTACTGATGTACGTGTACCACCAGTGTACTGACTGTTGCAAAGAATGTGATAACTCAAATGGAGGATAACTGAAACACAGTGTTCATGCTGAATAAAATACATAATGACATAAACACTGCATACGCTCTATAACAATAAATATACTTACGCGAACCACCCTCATTAGCGCGTAAATACATTCGACGTCCCTCCACCTCATGCTGACCAGGAGTTCCGAATACGCAGTTTTCCATTCATCATCGTATATTGCATTAAATTTGTCGGCCAGTTCAAGTCTTCGTTTTCTGTCTAGGCGTTCTTTGTCTGTTGGCAATGGATATCTTGGCATATCTCCATGTGACATTTTATTTACTCTGAAATGGAATCAGACTTTTCAGTAAAGAGGAATACTCGGTTAATATTAGTAGTAAGTAACCAAATTATCCGCGGACAACATTGCAAGTACTGTTTGTATAGTCCTTAAAACCGTATATACATGTATTAAGGTACACTTCCGTAGATGATACAGTGATGGCTCGTATTTAATATCCCGCTATGTCGTCTTGTGTTTCGTTTCAGTAAGGAACATATACATGCAGTATACTAGTACTCTTCTCTTACTCTCAATTGTCATGTGTCTCTTTCTTTTTTTAGTGTAAAAAATAATTAAATTGTCCAACAGCAACGCTTCATGTCATGTGTATATATTTTGACTGTACTTTGTAATATTTAAGGTACCCAATTCTTGGAATCATCTGTGTTGTCTGTATGCCAGTTATTTTCGATTTGTATATAGTTTGACTGTATTTGGTAATATTGATGTATACTCTTCTTTGCTGGGAGGAAATAAAGGTATACTACTATGATACATGTCATGCGATTGCTGATTGATCATAAAGACCAGAAAGTGACTGTACCTGTCCGTGACTTCACGTAATTTCTGGTCTTGATACTTGATAATTTCTCTCATATTATCCACGTCTTCCCGACGCATTGTCACCATCTCCCATTTTGGCGGCTGGTTGTAAAGATCATCCAATATTCCTGTACAAGAATAAATCCGCCAGATACATAATGTACATATTACGGAGTATAATGACGTCCCCGCCCCACCCTCCCGCTCACCCACCCTCCTGATCACCCACCCTAAATAGAAAAGTGGTCTACATCTAGCTTAATACATGATAGCACGAAACTGCAGTTACGAGTTGTAGCGAGGATAGAGCACTCGTTTAGTAATATAAACTACATTGGGGGTACACTCCATTAAGGGTCTTCTCGACTTAAAACTAGTAGTTCTTTTCACGATTTCATCTCGCAATAATAACAAGCAAATGGATGACACGGGAGATGATTTTAATTTCGATATCGTTAAGCATCCTTACTTAGACGGGGATGTTCCAGAATAACTCCATCAGAGCCGTTACCATCCTTACTTAGACGGGGATGTTCCAGAATAACTCCATCAGAGCCGTTACCATCCTTACTTAGACGGGGATGTTCCAGAATAACTCCATCAGAGCCGTTACCATCCTTACTTAGACGGGGATGTTCCCAGAATAACCCCATCAGAGCCGTTACCATCCTTACTTAGACGGGGATGTTCCGAGAATAACCCCATCAGAGCCGTTACCATAACTTTCGAAAAACCTTTGTAAAATGTTATTATCGTAACCCTGATCTGCTTTTACAATACAAAAATAATTAAGGACTAGCACAACCTGACTTCTATGGTGACGTGATT
Source organism: Cyrtodaria siliqua (assembly GCA_037043455.1). NCBI lineage: Eukaryota > Metazoa > Mollusca > Bivalvia > Adapedonta > Hiatellidae > Cyrtodaria > Cyrtodaria siliqua. The sequence continues at coordinate 31,052 of JAWPHD010017826.1, forward strand.
TTCAAACTTTGTGAGATCTTTGGTCATGATCACTTTCATACAATCTTTATTAAACTTGTTAAAACATTTATCGATAGTAGTTATGATCCTAACATTTGTCAACGCACTTCAGGTTTAGTGTTTGACTCATTTACAGTTCACCACTATGATTTCCTCTGACCAGGCTTATTGTGGGCAATATGATGGCATCTACATAAATTCTATGTTGCTGTGGGATCGCTCCCGTCAAGTGGATAATTAACGACATCGAAATTAAAGTCATCTCTCTTGTCATTATAACGTTTGTTTATTATTTCTCTATTTTCAACTGAGTGATGCATATCGAGAAAAGAAGCGACAGTATCAGAACATTAGCTTCGTTAAGTGGAAGTTCGTTTGTGTATATATTATTTACCATTATAGTATAAAAGAAAGGGTTATCAATGCTGCATTATCATCCAGATACCGAGAGGTATCATTAAAGGCTTCGATGACATCTGCCTGAGTATCTGGTGAAAGACTCAAAAGGAAATCTCTTTCAAAGTAATACAAAAGCAATCTGTAAAAAGAGGTGCACATGTACCCATAGGCATACCAACAATAAGCTAGTAGAGTATTTTGCCTCTGCAAAGCATCGGCTCAAATCCAATTCTGTGAATGTGTTTTGTTGTTTGTTTTTCTCACAGCTTACTTAATTTTATTATTTTTTCAACAATGGAATGGAAAGGACAACAAAAAATCAAAGGTAGAGAGTCCATACTGCTTTTATTTAAATAAAAGCAAGCAAGCATGTGGGGAATGGTAGCCAGTTGCTTGCAGGAATTGGGTGTTCCGCAATATTGTACATGTATAATGAGGGTTTTTTCAAGCATTACTAACATATGCTTGACTATACTAAGCCTAGAAATTTCGTAAACCGAGGTACACGAACAAACCAGCATATATATAACATATAAAACGATAATAGTACAATAACCTTAACCGTAAAGAAGAACAACTTGAAAGAGGTCAAAAGTCTACAAGGGGTCGATATACAACGTGAACTTTTCTACACAGAAAACTTACACCTTTTATATGACATTGTCATTATTTTCCGTAGAAATAATGAAACCCTGGTCAATATTTCCATAAATGAATGACCGGAAGTCATTAATTCTGCATTTCCTGTTCGACTAGCTTGTATATCAACTTTTCCACTTTACAGAGAATGATCTATATTGGAATTCCGGCTCCAAAAATGTTTACTTTCCAGCCAATGTAACAAATGTCAGACAACCTGCATACCCATTCGCTGAGACAGTAATCTATCACTATAACAGATGCCGGTTGACCACCATTCTGCGACAGCGATCCGTGTATTGGCTGTACCACTATAACAGATGCCGGTTGACCACCATTCTGCGACAGCGATCCGTGTATTGGCTGTACCACTATAACAGATGCCGGTTGACCATCATTCTGCGACAGCGATCCGTGTATTGGCTATACCACTATAACACATGCCGGTTGACCATCATTCTGCGACAGCGATCCGTGTATTGGCTGTACCACTTTAACACATGCCGGTTGACCATCATTCTGCGACAGCGATCCGTGTATTGGCTGTACCACTATAACACATGCCGGTTGACCATCATTCTGCGACAGTGATCCGTGTATTCGCCATACGACTATAACACATTCCGGTTGACCATCATTCTGCGGTAGCGATCCGTGTATTCACTATACCACTATAACACATGCCGGTTTACCTACCTTGGAATTCTCTGATGGCTGCTGAAGCCGTGTGCTTGTCCACCACTGAACCTGCGTAGGCTCTGTTCAGCACCTCCATTACCCGACTCTTCTCTCCAAAGTCCATCTTCAGGTCTATGGGCAGCGGTATCTCTACAGCATAATGGAAGAACTATTTAATACAATAGTACCTACACATATGGTGTAAACTAAAATGTTATTAATGCATAGACTCAATATATTTTAAACATTTCCAGCATAGCTATACTTTATGGTGGTAGGACTTTTACAGACATCAAAACCGCGACCCCATCTTAAAAATAAAATCCCGCCAACTGGATATATACATGTAGGTGGCATAATATAAATGTGTTATTATTTCTTTAAATCCCTTATATTTACTAGCTTATATTAATAGCAAATATGATTTTGTAAAACATTTCATAAAACATATAATTATTATTTCAATTTTGCACATTTTAATGAGAACACAAAGAAGCTTATACCAGAAGCTTTATTTTTTTGTATAGAACACTTAATAACAAGGACATCGAGAGAATCGCCGAAAAATAGCTAGGTGAGATCTAGTTAAAATAATTTACCATATTACTTTACCTTGTGCAATATTCGCGTACGTGATCAAACTACACAATTTGACAAGATAGATACTCGAGTGTCGTTAATTAAGTGAGAAAATACTCCCCTTTTAACTCTGCATAACTTTGATCGTCGCAAAAGTGAATAGATACGCCTCTTCAGTTTCGCAAATTGAAACTACATAGTTGTTGTCAATGGTTACCATAGTTTCAGATGTGTTTTTGCTTTATAACATATGCATATTATTATAATTATTATAATTATTATAATTATTATTATTATTATTATTTTTATAAAGCGATACTTATTAAGAGCATTTGTTGTGTTTTTACTTTTGTCCTTATTTAGATTTCAAAGTAGTTAACCCGGCATTCCAATATTCGCCGTTGCTGTTTCTGATGCTACTAATGTGGCTAATATTTATGGTTATACTTCTGTGCTGCTACTACCATTACTATCCCTGTTGCTGCTGTAACAACTGCCTCTTGTGCTTCTACTACAGTTGCGCTGCTGCAAAGATGCTGCGGATGTTGCCTACTGCTGCTACTAGTGCTTCTACTACTGTTGCGCTGCTGCAAAGATGCTACGGATGTCGCCTACTGCTACTACTAATGCTTCTACTACGGTTGCGCTGCTGCAAAGATGCTGCGGATGTCGCCTACTGCTACTACTAATGCTTCTACTACTGTTGCGCTGCTGCAAAGATGCTACGGATGTCGCCTACTGCTACTACTAATGCTTCTACTACGGTTGCGCTGCTGCAAAGATGCTACGGATGTCGCCTACTGCTACTACTAATGCTTCTACTACGGTTGCGCTGCTGCAAAGATGCTACGGATGTTGCCTATTGCTACTACTAGTGCTTCTACTACTTTGCTGTCTCGGCTGCAAAGGTGCTACTGATGTTGCCTTGTGCTGCTACTTTTGCTGCTGCAACTATTAATGCTGCTGCAAAGATACTACGGATGTTGCCTATTGCGTCTACTAGTGCCTATTACTGCTGGTTGCTGTCTCTGCTGCAAAGATGCTACTGATGTTGCCATCTGCTATTAATGCTGCTACTATACGACTTTCCTTGCTGCAGCTATAATGCACTATGCTGCTGCTACTGCTACAACTTTTATGTTGCTACATATGTTGCTAACACAGGTTCTGTTGCTTCTACTACTGTTGTTGCTGCAGCTATGATTCTCATACTGCTGCTACTCCTACAACTAGCATATCGCTACATCTGTTGCTTACACAGCTTATGTTGCTGCTACTACTGTTGTTGCTGCAGCTATGTTGCTGCTACTACTGTTGCTGCTGCAGCTATGTTGCTGCTACTACTGTTGTTGCTGCAGCTATGTTGCTGCTACTACTGCTGTTGCTGCAGCTATGATTCTCATACTGCTGCTACTCCTACAACTAGCATATCGCTACATATGTTGCTTACACAGGTTCTGTTGCTTCTACTACTGTTGTTGCTACTGTAACTGTTATCATACTGCTTCGACCTTTACAATATGTTCATTTATATGTGTATCTATATATATATCTATATGAATATCTATATGTGTATCTATATGTATATCTATATGAATAATTTATATGTATATTTATTTTATTAGTAATTGTTTCAAACAGGTTGTTCGTATATAATACCTTTATTCATCTTTACTAATAGCAGTATTAATACTATTTAACAGAGGTCTACTTTGCTAACAAACAAAGCTGCTATTGTTCTGTTTGCAAAATTGAGCTACAATATTAAGTAAATGTACCTGGATTAACTTCCCAGTTGTATAAATCGATAGATAAACCTCTATAAAGCTAACGGATTAAAATTAACTTCGTCAAGTTGAAAACATGTACATACAAAATCACATTAAATGTCACGCATTATTAGCGCATTACCAACCTTTTTTAATCTTGAGTAGAGAAATAAAATCCCAGATCAATCATGACACTGTTTGTTTTGTTGCTGAAACGCTGTTTTACTAACACATATTTGACACTAAATCGAAATTTTATTGACGCAAGTAACGATAGACCTTCGATTTTAAACACGTTGAATTTAAATAACCGATATGCAAGGAAAATGTTGATCCTGTAGTAGTGAAAAATGTGTACAGATTAGGAAAACAGTTACAACATAGTGTAACAAATGAGGAAGCTTACGCCATACGCACATAGCAATAATAATAATATATATATATATATATAATAAATAGTGCATCTCTCTGTCTCTCTCTCTCTCTCTCTCTCTCTCTCTCTCTCTCTTATTATTTGATATACTTCCTATATGACTGAATGGCCATATATCGATTCATTGGTTAATGAAGTTTCAAATAGGTTATAATTATTGGCACATGTATTAATTTAATTATTGGAAAGATAAATTGATTAATTATTTTACAAATGGCTGAATCATGTACTAAGCAATACGTTTAGTTTAGGCACGATAAGGTGACCCGTTTAATATCGTCGTCCAATGATGGGGTCGGGGAGGGAAATCAACTATCACACCTTACAAAGTTACCTAAACACGTTTATATTTCTAACAATATATACATATAATACTGTCTGACTTCTTTTTGAAGAAAACATATTTAAATAGGTCGTTCATTCGCTTATCGCGTTTTTCCTTTCTTTTTTATTTATAATTTAATGTTTTATCTTATATGCTTTTTCAATTATGCAGTTATGTTACACGTAATGAGTCAGGTTTTACGGCTTCCCATATTTTATTTGATGTGCTTTATATTCTATATCTTGAAATGATGATCCAATCCGTTTAGATTATCTACATGATCGATCAAACACTGTACACAGATCGATTTGTATCAGAACTCGGACGTGTGTTGCCTTTTTATTAGGTCGAGTATCAATAACACGGAATTTTACCTAAGTAAATACGCTTTAGCATAAATAGTTATTTTTGAATGGATATAGTTGTTAATTCAGTGTGATTGGCATCGTGTCAGTGGTTTATAAACTGTATGTAAAATTTGAGCTAGTGAGTCTACATGTACAGATTTTGGGCTTCATTTTTTTTCCAGATGAAATATGTAACTATAGATATAATTTCTATGATGTAACTGAACAGCGAAAAAGGGAGTATTATCGGGATCGGACTTTAATTAGATGACGGGCACCCATTAAATGGTAACTCGGTGTCAGGCTGTACTAATATAAAACTACACATTCTAGGCAATCACAGAACAAAATATGAACACCCCCCATTCTACTAATGAAGGAGGAGTTTAGATTACGAGGAAACATTAAAAATGCATGTTGATCCCCATGATCACAAGACCTTTCCCCTGCGAGATAACTCAGTACATCAAATCCCAAAACCCGTTTTACAGGGTATATATAAAATATGAACACCCCCATTCAACTCATGAAGGAGGAGTTTAGATTACGAGGAAACATTAAAAATGCATGTTGATCCCCATGATCACAAGACCCTTCCCCTGTGAGATAAATCCGTACATCAAATTCCAAAACTCGTTTTACAGGGTATGCATGTACGAGTGTCGTTACTTATACCATGTAAGATATTTCATTATTAAAACATATTGATGAATACGACAGTTTGACATTGACCTCTGACATTGACCTTTGACATTGACCTCTGGCCCCAGCAGTCAGACTGAATTCGAAATATTTGTTGTCATCAAGGTATCATAGACATGTTCAGTTTCAAATATGAACCCTCTGCCTCAAATAACAAAGGAGAAGTTCATATAACGAGCAAAACCGAAGAATGGAAAGGACCAATCGAAAAGTATGGATATAAAAAACATAACCTAATGAGAAAAATAAATAAATACCAAGGTAACACAAGTACGCTGATCAATTTGAAAGTTGTTATGCTTTTAGTGTGAACGATATTGTGTTATATGCATAGTGTGTGTCCCTCACTGACCACATTGTGTTATATGCAGTGTGTGTCCCTCACTGACCACATTGTGTTATATGCAGTGTGTGTCCCTCACTGACCACATTGTGTTATATGCATAGTGTGTGTCCCTCACTGACCACATTGTGTTATATGCAGTGTGTGTCCCTCACTGACCACATTGTGTTATATGCAGTGTGTGTCCCTCACTGACCACATTGTGTTATATGCAGTGTGTGTCCCTCACTGACCACATTGTGTTATATGCAGTGTGTGTCCCTCACTGACCACATTTGAAATGGGTTTCAATTGTAGCTTGAAAGCCATTGCTGAAAGAAAAATATTATGCACATGTTTAACATGTTGTTCTCGAAGTTATTTTTCAATCGTAACGTCAAGGTCATGGGATAAATGTATAGTATATGTCTCTATACGTCCACTAATCAAATGTAAAAGAAAATATTAAAAGAAAATATTAATGAAAGAAAAAATGTTAAGCAAATGTTTAACATTTGACCAACCTACGGACGTATGGACGTACGTACGCCATTGTGTCGACTTTGTTGCGCTTTTCGCTAACGCAACTGCTCAGCAATTAAAGTAGCAATAATAATTATGTTGGTAAAAAAGTATCAATTTAAAGTCGATTTCAAACGCACTGGGTATGAACTCAGTCAATACAAAAAGCACGTCTCTACAAAAACCGACTATATAACTCTATAGCATCGTTGAGACACTGTGTATAATTCTATAGCATCGTTGAGACACTGTGTATAACTCTATAGCATCGTTGAGAAACTGTGTATAACTCTATAGCATCGTTGAGACAGTGTATATAACTCTCTAGCATCATTGAGACACTGTGTATAACTCTATAGCATCGTTGAGACACCGTGTATAACTCTATAGCATCGTTGAGACACTGTGTATAAATATATAGCATCGTTGAGACACTGTGTATAACTCTATAGCATCGTTGAAACACTGTGTATAACTCTATAGCATCGTTGAGACACTGTGTATAACTCTATAGCATCGTTGAGACACTGTGTATAACTCTATAGCATCGTTTAGACACTGTGTATAACTCTATAGCATCGTTTAGACACTGTGTATGACTCTATAGCATCGTTGAGACACTGTGTATAACTCTATAGCATCGTTGAGACACTGTGTATAACTCTATGGCATCGTTGAGACAGTGTATATAATTCTATAGCATCGTTTAGACACTGTGTATAACTCTATAGCATCGTTGAGACACTGTGTATAACTCTATAGCATCGTTGAGACACTGTTTATAACTCTATAGCATCGTTGAGACACTGTGTATAACACTATAGCATCGTTGAGACACTGTGTATAACACTATAGCATCGTGGAGACACTGTGTATAACTCTATAGCATCGTTGAAACACTGTGTATAACTCTATAGCATCGTTGAGACACTGTGTATAACTCTATAGCATCGTTGAGACACTGTGTATAACACTATAGCATCGTGGAGACACTGTGTATAACTCTATAGCATCGTTGAAACACTGTGTATAACTCTATAGCATCGTTGAGACACTGTGTATAACTCTATAGCATCGTTGAGACACTGTGTATAACACTATAGCATCGTGGAGACACTGTATATAACTATATAGCATCATGGAGACACTGTGTATAACTCTATAGCATCGTTGAAACACTGTGTATAACTATATAGCATCGTTGAGACACTGTGTATAACTCTTAAGCATCGTTGAGACACTGTGTATAACTCTATAGCATATCTATTGCAATTATATACCCTTTCTTCTTTCACTCTAAAACGGTCAAAAGCATGTTGAACTGCATTTCAAAATTTAAAATCCAGAATAATGATGCAGCCAAACAATAACAGGAAACTGCCCCAAAAAAGTTTTTTAAAGAAAAAATACTATTCAATAGTTTGACTGCACCAGGCGGGGACATCCGGTTGATTTAGCGCAATTCTATATATAGGAAATAGGGACCTGTTCTGTTTTCAAGTGAATTTAGTACAATTGCAGTAGTATTATACGTTAAGAACGACACAACACACAGTCTAGTTTAAATATGCAGACTGCGTGTAGTGTTTTAAAACATAATATGCGCTTTATAAGCTGAATAAAATAAGTGCAAAACTCACCATTTTTTTCTGATTGTGTTTCAGTAATGTATGCCATCCTTGATCAAACACGACGTACGCTATAGCACACAATCAATCTAAGATCGCCATTATTATTGTTATTTGACATTTAATACGAGATAGACGACCCTCCAATTGGCATAGCTTTATCGATATTGTTTTGTTTGGGTTAATTAATAAATCAACATTTCACACGGGCATGGAATTCAAAATAAATATAAGATTAATAGGAGCTGCTGTGGACGAATGGTTAGCATAATTGCCTCTCGCTCTGGAGGTCCCGGGTTCGATTCCCGGTGGGGGTAACGTCTCGTGATTTTTAAACGCACTCCATATTCTGGCTAAAGTATGCTGTCCTTAGGAAGTTCGGAGACGATGTAAAGCCGTCGGATCCGTGTGCAGTGAGATTTCTGTCTTCATTTTTGTTTTATATATTTTTATGTTTCTCGTTTTATATAGGGATATACAGCAATATTTTTGTTTTATCAATCATTAACTTGTGTGTCCCTCCGCCTACTGTGCCACACGAAGATGCCCGATGCGGCACGGCACGTTTAAGACCGTCAAGCATTAAAATTACCAGTGAAGTAATTACACCTCGATTTATAAATTCAAAACCTGCCAGCCTTGCATATGATTAAATAACAGGCAGGGCGGACAACAGCCCAAAACTGTTATACTCACGTGGGGTAGGTAGGTGTGGGAGGGCGCCCTCTGGTAGGGGCCTCACCCCAGGAAAGTTTTGAATAAAGGGCAGCGTTTTGGCGTAATCTGCTACACTTTAAGATTAGAAGAACCAGGGAGTACGTTATAGGGAGGAGAAACGGGCTCGTTTTGCCGATTTATGTTGTCGCGCATGTGTTTCACTACTCCGTGAAAATGACTATTTCCGGTTGTTTCGCGAGTGTGTGAAAAACAGCAAATTCTTATAAATTATTACACTTACAAACTCAATAAAGGTGCTCAATGTAAACATAAGTATTATTTATTTACATTGTGTCCTCTGATACAGAGCGTGTATTTGTTTGCATCAGGGTCGATATATAATGTATAGTGACCCTGTTTGCATGTTTAAAAGCACATTTTACCAGACGGTTCCATGTAACAAAGATGGCGCCACTCTGCGCCAAATAAAAAATGGTGACAGTGTATAGCTATTGCAAACGAGATACGAGACTACGGGTTATTTAGGCATTAATAATAACAAAAAGTGAATAGTAAACATATTTATCTTTGTAAAGAAGGTAATTTCATGGTGGTGATTATAAGACAAAGCCTAAAAAGAGGTGATGAAAATGTGCCTTTTGAGATATCAGCTAAATTTTTAATTGTATAGTATTAAAAATGGTGTGAAGCTATTGCAAACGAGATACGAAGTATGGGTTATATTAGGCATTAATAATAACAAAAAGTGAATAGTAGACATATTTATCTTTGTCAATAATGTAATTTCGTGATGTTGATAATAACAGAAAGCCGTAAAAAGGGGCTGTAATAACTGCCTAATTTGAGATGTTGGCTGAAATTTTAACTTTTCAAATGTAACGCGCGTACGATCGATTTACCTGTATCGATAAAATAGTAAATGGCGGCGTTCTAGCGCGACAACATAAATCGATAAACTAGAGCGTTTATGAACCCGTTTCTCCTCCCTATAACGTACTCCCTGGAAGAACTCATATACATAGTGAAAACTGAGATAAACAATACATATAGTATAAAAAAAACAATCGTATGTAATGCCTTAATTTGGAATACCGTTCATCACCCCCTACCCCACTTACTCTTCAATTTTTAATGTATATTTCAACTTTTAAGACTTGTTATTTTTTCCATTTTCAATTATACATGATACAATTAGCCAGTGTTCACGTTTTGTTCGTTATTCTACCATAGGTTTAAATATTTTGTTTGTGCAATTTAATCAACAATTAGTAATATGCAAACTAATTTTGATTTATTCCCTCGACGTACTTCTTAGATCTCTCTGTTTATCCTAACGGGACGCCGCGAATTTTAAAAAAACAACAACACAATATTGCTATGTGTGACACTGTCCCTTTAAAAAAGTTTGTAAGGGTAGTTCCTCGTCATATTTTCAAATAGGTAATATCGCTTAAATCAGGAACGTGTATGACACATCTATATGTACCTTTACAAGCGATATACTACAATATTTTAACGATATTTTGATGAAACAGGGTTTAAATTAAAGTTGGCGTTGATTCATATTTCTGTAAACAGTTAACTTGACTCTTTTTTAGTCCGATGAAAATACAAGTTTTTGTTAAAAACGTACGAAACAAGATGGCAACAAATATTGCAAGTGTGATATAATACACCTTTTCATGCACTTATATTAAATACATTTTTTCTATTTATTTCTGGCAAATGAATGCTGGTGTAGTAAAGATATGTCTAAATGAGGTTTTGATGGGTTGCATTGGTTTTATATGGGAAAAAAACGATTACCAATTTTCTGTAATTAATTGATTCTTGTTATCTTCTGATTCTTTTCAGAAACCTTGAATTAAGGCAATCAAGTTTATTTGATGAAATAAACGTGGTCTAAACTCGAGGTATATCACCGCTAATTGCGAAACGGGATATAATTATTTAATTAAAGAATAATTCTAAGCTGTCTTTTTGAAAAGTGAATTTCTTATAACCTTTTTTTATGATATAAAGTTTATTGAAACTGGAAACATACTGAAAATACAAACTTCTGTAGACGGACGTCTTATGTCACCGGATAGAAACGACAAGGGATAGCATTAATCCATTTCATTAAAGATTAGATGTATTTTTCGATTGAGAAGATAATGTTTTTTGTATGGCTAGATCGACAAATCCCTATCCTTTTTATTGATACAGAAATTATTAAAATTGGTAGAACATTGAAAATACGACAGTTTTAGTTGCACCACTCGACGCTCTTTTGACGGGAAATACGCGACAAAGGAGTAAACAAAAAACGTTTCAACTAAGATCTGTTCTCTTTTTCGGTCTATAACATCTAAGATTTTACATGGTTGAATATATTAAAGTATGACCGTTTTATTCATTTAACAATTATTAAAATGGGCAAACTATTGAAACTACGAGAGCTTTTCTAGTTGCAACCAATCAACGCTTCTGTGACGGGAATACGTGACAAAAAGGGAAAACACATGTTTCAACTAAAGTTCTGTTCTCTTTTTCGGTTTATAATATCTATTTGTTTTACATGGTCGAATAGATTAAACTATAACCTTTTTATTGATATACAAAATATTAAAATGGGTAAAATATTGAAACTACGAGAGCTTTTTTAGTTGCACCCACTCGACGCTTTTGTGACGGGAATACGGGACAAAAAAAGGGA
>JAWPHD010017827.1:0-42768 GCA_037043455.1 Cyrtodaria siliqua
TATGTTCAGTTGCGTGATTTATGGTAATGACCCCGCTGTGTCTATAATTAATGTTACGCAAATGACTGTGGTATCCCATTAAGCCGTTAATAAAGTTGAATCTTAAAATTCATACCGCACACAGATATATTTGGCCGGATTTAGAGTCCATTTGTAAGGAAAACAGGTTTATATGTAAATTGCATTGGTAATTATTATAATTATATGCTTTTCTGGTATGTTTAGTGTGTATTCGGTAGTTACATTTTTTCGGCCCACTATATTAGTGTAACTATGCAACATTATATGGATAATTTATACTTATAAAGCACTTTTAGCCCGTGGATTGAGATTTTAGTTTAGGTTAACTATGTATATTGAACCTAGATTAGTTCATTTTTGACGCATGCTGGAGGTCGTGTGTTTAATAACCGACCGGGACATACGCATAATATATGGACGGATGAAATGTTGTTTTGCAAAGAAAACATGTCTTTAGCCTTATTACATTGACACTTATTATATATAATTTTATGTTATGTTTAGTGAGTCTACTGAACATGGATTTGGGTAGAGTAAGCTTTATTCTATCCACAATGTGTGTGTAAAGAAGCAACTTGTCTTCTACTGGATAATTAATACTTACCTACGTGGCCAAGGGGTTAACGTCGTTGCGTTGTAAACCTTCTTGCCTCTCACTGCTGCGAGTTCGAATCCCACTGGGAGTCCGACTTGTAAGTGAGAAAGTGTCGATTCTTACGGATGGCGGGAGGTGTACAATACTTGTCCTACCCAGGAAAAGTGGGTTGTCTGCACCCACCACAAACAGGCGACCGTCATATAATGTATAACCTTATATGTGTTGAAAATCACGTAAAACACCATACAAACAAACTGTTAGTGTTACATGCAAAACCGTGGAGTTGGGTCTACTTTGGACTATAGTGTGTTCAGTCCCCGGCTGGGCCATTCCAAAGACTGTATAACAATGGTACTCCCTTACTTGAGGCTCAGCATATAAAGCGTAGTGCTGGGACAAGTCGGGCCATTGTCAGTATGTGACTGTTTGTGGTATCATTTAACGGCGGGGTATTCCAGCGGGGTAGCATTATAAAGTTAAGTTGAGCACAGAGCTAAGCTCACTGCTAAAAAGTATTTATATGTATCATTTTGCTTGCAGACTGGAAACCTAGCCTAAAACTCTTCTTACGAACTTCTAGAGTTTCTTTACTTTTTTTTCTAGTTTTAGAATTTCACGAACTCTACTGAACATAGATTTGGGTAGAAATAAAGAAACTTTATTTGGCTCGTCATAAGTGTATGGAGGTTGGAGGTCATCCTCCATAAACTGAAAAAAATGTACATATACACTGTTGCAATCAATCTGAAAAGATCCTTGGGCAAATCAATCAAATACATACAATTTCACCACTCAGTATGTTATAATATCACTTGACACTCTCTCTGGGGCGGCTCTAAATAATCTATATTGTTTTGTTGAGCCGTTCAATTACCTTATTTAGTCATTATTTCAACACTCAATATAAAGTTGTAACACCAAATTCCCTAGTATAAAGTCCAAAATCAAGTAAAAAGCCGATTATAAAACATAATATAAACTATATATACACAAACAATCTGGTTTTCCCCGTCATTTGCGCATGTGCATGCGTTTTGTATTTTATAAATATGATGTTCTTGCTCAGGCGCGGATTTAGGAGGATGGTGCCTATTCAAAGCGTAAACATGAGACGAAAGCAGCTGCGATCCAATAAACTGCGAAAAGCACACTTAAAAATCAATTCTTCCCACTCACACCCCATCCACCTCACTCCCAACATTGCGCTCCACCCTGCTAAGCTGAAATCATGGATCCGCACCTGCTGTAATATATGTTTTATATATGTATCCTATAAATGAAAAGAAATCAGTCAATTGTATTGAATTATTGATTTTTTTAGTGTATCTATTTATCATTTTACCCTTTTAAGACTGATTTCTAATCAGCCACATCCTATTTTCGTTATATTATATTATTATTATAATAATGCAGCTATTATAAGATGCAAAACATCCCACAAAACATTATTATATTTTAAAAATAAATTGCCACTTTGAAATAAAAACAATCACATGTGGCATTCTAGACCATAATTACTTTGCTAAGCATTATTATTACATACACACACACATAGAAGATATGCGTTAAGGATTAGCAACATTCTACCAATATTATCACCGTCACAGTGGGCTTTATTGTTATATTATTTTATCAAAAAGTTCAACATATAACTGAAATATACCAAAAACATATGATTCACATATTATATATACTCCATATATCATTAAATGACACATACTTGAAAAGCGTGTTAATCTCACGTGTGAATCTCATGAACCCCACGTGAGATCCACACGCGTGGACTTTTTGTGTGGATCTCACGTGACACCGGTACCCCCAGACACTATCCACTGAGCTAAGCCGGTTCTACCAAACATATTTAGATATGATCATTTGAAGGTTATGTTGAAACAGATAGGTAGCCATACTTTTGAGAGCTATGCTACCATAGTCCATGACCATCTAAGGAAAATTTATATAATTATATAAATTTACTGATTTATTAAAAGAATAACAGCAAAAATATAAGATATTTATACTTAAGTGTAATTATGAATTAAATGGATTTTACATTCATTTGCAGTGAGTTATATAAGGTAATTAGGAACTATGACATCGTTGTTCACAAGATGGCAGCTCCCATCTCAACCTGCCCTTACAGAAAAATCTAACCTTTGCTCATGAGCTGGTCACAAGGAACAGGTGGGAAGTGTATGGAAATTATGTCAGTTTTCTCCATGCACATGTGCAGGTTGTGAGCAGATGTTAGCGAAGCTAAAACTAACCTGATTTGCACAGGTGCAATATTTCGCTCATATGAACAAGATGAGAAATTTAGACTTAGCATTTGTTCCGCAGATTTACAGCGATCAATTCAGAAAATAAAAACTAAGTCATCATTTCTCAGGTGAGATCTCACGTAAGACAAATCGTTATTTTTCAGATGGACATTAATTTTACATTAGGATTTCAAATGAAATAAACATATAAATAAGAAAATGTACACCCTGCAGATACTTCTACATTATAATAAATGATAAGTCCGTGCAGGACCTGTCTACGGTCCCTGGTCCATGTAAATACATTTAAATTAATATTAAAATTATTTGATTTTCACATACTTTCCTTTTCTGTTGTTTATGACATTAAAATTGATGAAAGTATGAAAGATTATTGATAATGTATTGGACTGTTCGAAATATTTTGATTTTAAATTATATATTTAGCAAATCCTTTATATATCTGATTTAGAAAACTTAAGTAAATAACTTCGCCGATGAAAGAATCACCACGAGTACGAATTGTCTTGAGTAGGTTTTGAAAATACATGAACGTTCGTACTGAGATAGTTCTGGAGTAAATATTCAATTCCTACTTGCATTCGATTTAAAACAAAATACACGTACACAGGTATGCCTTAACACAACGTAAAATTCGCTTTCTTGGCGTTTGTACGTAGCGGAACGCGAGAAATCATTTCCATTTTCCCAATTCAATCATTCTTACCGATTCGTACTATCACAAACGCGCATGCAATCATACTCCCATATGTCTCTGCAAGCATCTCACACATTTGATTACTTTCTTGAATTGGCCAATCGCGTTTAGTGTAGCGATGTTTTCAAATGTTAACTTCCGGATATTTACAACCAACAAAAAAGTAATTTTAGAATTTACTCAAATTAGAAGGGACTTAACTGATTCTTGGCGTTGCCTGGTGTAATTGTGGGTGGTAAGTTTAATATTTGCAGCTTTTATTTAGTTTAGTTTTAAATCTTAGCTAATACATATAGAGATGTTTCTCTGATTGACCTGTTGGAATACTCGAGAAGCCTAATAAGTAGGACTCTCTGTCTCATGGCCAAGTGGTTATCACAAATAATCAAGCAGGCTCAAAGGCAAATAGGCATATATAGGCATTGTCACTGTCAGGCACACCGAGGCAATTGTCTCGGTAAAATACTTTTCATATGTACATATATATGTTACTGCAAGTTACTACAATCAATACCATGGTACGTTTCAAACTTGTGTACTTCTTATATTAGCTATCCCAACATCAACAGTCAAATTTTACGATATGTAAACTGTTTCTAAATTTACCTACAGATGACAGGTACTATATATATAACTTACATATATTGAGAATCTACACTAACCAGCCAGGCCAAACCCCAGCAAAACCAACTCATAATTCATTTTATGCATATTCAATTACGGGTATTTTAAGAATCCGTGAGTAAAACTACACTTTTTAATTGGCAGTCCGCACATGTACATTACAGAGCATTTTTACCAGATTTGGGGAAGGGGCCGCTTGGTCTAAATTGGGGGAAAAATCTACATGATTTTAAAAACAATTTGGGTGGGAATGGCCTAATACAGGCCGCTACAAAGAAGGTTAGAAGGGCACTGCATTATTATATGACCTGATCACCTGGATACAAGTTTTATAAACGCGTAGATTTGTAGTGCTAGTGTCTTTAATATTTTGTTTCACAATATAATTATATATACATTTATATTTGTATTATGAACTTTATTGCAGACCGGAGCTGTTTGTTCCAGTACGGACTAGTGTTCAAAGAACCAGTTTCTTCTATAACTGTGGAAAGAATGAGTGACTGTGGAAACTATGAAGACATTGTAACAAGTTAGACAAGTTAAACCATACATACATGTACATCTTAGGTAAGGCCAAAAAGTAAAATAGGTGTATTAATTTATTTTTATTTGCCGATAAAAGTATGGGTTTATTCACTGGTTCTTAAAATATCCGTGATTGTGATTGAATATGCATCACATGAATTACACAAGTTGGTAACTCTTAATTTGACGCACTAGTTTTGTGATTTGTTCTGGACGGTTAAAGCCGGTTATAATTTGTCCAAAGATTTTGAATTCTCAATATATCTAAGTTATATATGTAAACCTCGACATCACTCATCAGTAGCTTTAGACACCGTGTACATTTACATATGTCGTTAACTTTGCCTGTTGATGGTGGAAAAGGGACTTTAATAATCTCCATCTAGGTTACAGATTTAGGACAATTTTTTTGTATTACATTATTTATTTGAGATTTTAAAAATTATAAACTCAGCTGCTGTTAACATAAGACAGTTCTTTATTTATATGAAGATTTATTTGGTGTCATTTCAGCTTATGTTAGGCTATGTATAATGGTGTTTTTTTGTGGTAGAGGCAGACCACACACTTATGTTTTGTGTCCGGTCTACAACTTATAATACTCTTCTTTCCATAATTAATAACCGGCTTGTAGCAATGTCTATAACCATACTCAGCATTTCTGCGGAGTTATGCCGTAATTATTCTTTGTTGCTATGCGTATTTTTGGTTGACTCTGGTCCTTGAATGCTACATTTCTTGTTCGATTTTTATATCTACTTGTATACAATCATATACATTGACATGATAGATGAGCCTTTGTACTTTACGTAAATAATTGATACCTGTAAAATATCAAGAAAAATCCATTGTTTATTCTATTAAGTTATATCTCCACATGACTTGACTGTATCTGACAACAGTCAGCAAGAATGACAGTCAAATCACATAAAAGTCCAAAATGATCTATAGACTTCAGGAGAATTATTCAAATCACGTTAACCAATGTATAACAACAAGACTACATCTGACAACAATATGGTGAAAAAATACAAAGTACAGTTCTAGTTCAGTATCCAAGTCACGTTAACCAATATGTACAGACATTTATTTAGACTCATAACCGTTTTACTATGACAGATTTCAAACTATATTCAGAAATAATGGATACTCCCATGTATAAATGCGTTCAGAAATCAGAAAAGGCGTTTCTGTTCTTGTTGAGGTTGTCTGAAAACAATATTTTCTCCTTTAATGATGGTTGTTTGTCTATGTATTGATGTCGTGTGCTTGTAGTTATTTCACAATGATATATTCCGATCTTTGTCTGACCATCTGACAACTGGGACTTCTTTAATTCGTAGTTTTCTTGAAAACTGCCATTAAAAACTGAAACGGAAAAGAAACATGCATGTAATACTTGAGAAAACAAATGCAAAACAGTCTGTTGCTACAAATAAACATATTTTCATATAAAAACCAAACGAATGAGCGGATCAATTTGGAAATCGTCGAACACGCTAAATACAAAAGATATTGAAGTCTCGGTTTGATTGAAAAGTGTTTGCTACCGTTCACGCCCTCTAGCCCCGGGTTGAGCAGAACTCAATATTAAGCATGTCAATAGTACAGAACTTAAGCCATCCCGAAGATTGTATGAATATCGCGGTGACCATGGAACCTTCAATGCGGTATTTTAACACCATGCCATAGTCAGCGGCGTATGGTCCCAGTTTCTAAACGAGAAAACAATGGCCGAAATAAATAAAATGGAATTTAGTAAAGTTATGCCCCTGTCACACTATAGCGCGTTTCCACTGCGTTGGCACGGCGTTGTTTAATTTTCCAGAACGCCGTGAGATCGCAAGAAAAATCTGATATTTTTCGTGAAGATGGAGATGTCACGGCGTCCTCACAGCGACCAAGGCGTTGCTACGGAGCTCCCATGGCGTTCTATTGCGTTCCTACAGAGTTCTTGTTGGCGATTGTCTGCGCTCTCACGGCGCTTTCACGGCGCTTTCACGGCGCTCACACTGCGCTGACGGCGTGTTGAAGACGTTCGTTATTCATTTATACTATTTTGTTCGTTTTTGTCATGCAAACGCCGATGGACGCGGTAGAAGCGCCTTGGGAGCGCAATGATCGCCGTGACAGCTCCGTACAGTCGTTGTAAGAGCGCAGTAAAATAAATAACACTCCGTATAAGCTCCGTATAAGCGCCGTAGACGCGCCGTATAAGCGCGGTAGAGACGCAGTGACATCTCAGAGAACGCCGTACAATCTCCGTACAAGCGCCACCGACGACCACAGCGTTCGCACTGCGACCTCTGTGCGCGCCCGCGGAGCTCCTGTGGCGTTGTAGGATACCTTACTGCGCTGATATGGCGACCTTACGGCGACCCCACTGCGCTCTTATCAGAACGCCGAGCGACGGCGTTTGTTTTGTGCATGCTCAAAGTGCGCGCCGTCGCTTGGCGTTCTATGCGATCCCAATGCGTCTACTGGCGATGCCACTGCGTTGCTGCGGCGATGCTTGCGATCGTACTGCGCGCACCTCGGCGTTCTGCATTTTTCTTGGACGCCGTGGGATCGCCGTGAGAACGCGGCCCTAGTGTGACAGGGGTTTTAGGAGCAAAGTTTATGAAGAAGCGTGCATATCACAGGTAACAGTCAAAAGACCATCCGCAGAAACGGCGATCTGAATAATCATATATGTTAGTAATCGCAAACATTACAAGGAAGTTAAACGAAACAATAAATACCACAATGATACAACGTCCCTTCATGCTACCAACTTTCATGTATGCAGTTACTTAAAGTAAATATAACTCGAGAGCATATTTTGAAAGTAAAGGCAAACGCCGTGAAGGAAGTAAAGCAATCACAAAATACATCCGAACACAAAGCCTGATTTCGAACAATAATTTTATTTACAAGTATTACATTTAAAAATAATTAAAACATGAATGTTATCAAAGAGCGGTTACGCTTTATGTTTTATTTAAATCTTGAATAATCTTGAGCCCAATATAGGTGGGTTTGAAATAGAATACCGCTTAAGCCAGTGCTCGGGGCGTGAGAGGTGGGACTTCTTACATAACCTCTTATGAAAACACTCAATAAAACCGAGTTTCCTACTTCATTCTCTTGGTTGCGTTGGTAGCTTCCAAAGGATATTTCTTATCAGCATTTATTAACATTCACACTAGCGTTCGTTTAGTGCGGTGTGTGTCGACTGTAAAATGGATCCATTCAGAAGTATTCTTTTTTATTTTGAGATCAACGAGCCCAATATAGTTGGCTTTAAGTAGAATACCACTTAAGCCGGTGCTAAGGTGCGTAAGATGTGTTGCTTCTTAAAGTATCTGTCATGAACAGACTGAATACAACCGAGTCTGAATCGTTACTCTTCAGCTTGTGTTTGTTGCTTCCAAAGGATCTCCCTTCTCAGTATGTACTTCCTTGCTGTCCCCTAATGCCATAGACATGCGGGGATTTCTTCATTTATAATGTCCAGATGTATTGGGATGAGAATAGGGTAAGAGTGAAGTTTGCTGTAGCCTAGAACCTTGATTAAAACCCTAACGGCATTTTACCACTGACTTTTCCAAAACGGTAGCACTACTGTCAACCTTTTTTCTGACAGTTTTTAGGTTGTCAATGGCATATATCTTGCCTTTTATTAATATGTGCAATTATTGCTTGTTTCTATGCTTGTGTTCGGGTGACTGTCATATCCCGTGGTCCTAGAATGCAACATTTTTAGTTCTATATTTATATCTACCTTTAGTGTATTGTTGCTTTGGCCATCTGCCTAATCATTGGGTACTTGCTTTGTGCATTCTAAAACCTGTATTAAACCCTTAGCGGCAGTTGGTGCACTGATATTTTTACGGCAGTACCTCTAGTGTAAACTAGAGTTTGTGTTTATGGTGTCGTATACTTTGCTTCTATGTTTCTTTGTAATTGTTACTTTGTTTTTGATGCATGTCTTTGGCTGACTGTGTACTATGAATGCTAATTTTCGTTTTCGTCTTCGTGTGCATCATTTCGATGACAATGGTAATGCTTGTTGGTTATTAATGTATTATATTATCATATTCATTAGTTTCATTAATTTTTCCCAACATACAGAATTTCCATATTTTCATTCTTGCATATATATAAACATCGGTGTAGATATTACAACATTAGTGTATTTTCACGTTGGGTTCCGTCCAGTATGCATTTCATTGATAATAATTAGTATACTGAGAAGAAAAAGAAACGCATAATGGGTATTTACGCTATATATTGTATGTTTAATATTCTACTGCTAATCGAATGTTACTTGGAGACATTAGGTCTGTCCTTTCGGATACAGGGTTTAAACAGCACCGAACACACCAATGGTTACCTCTACAGTATTTCATTATCGACAGAATGCGCATTTTGGTCAGGCAAGAGAGCAAACTTAGGCCTTAAACGTTGCCATCTCTTAATATTAAAACAATACAGAAATGGCTTGACTTTTTCAAGAGAAATTTCAACATTTATTAATTTCGTGTAACACAATATTAAAAGGTCTACTACATGACAGAGATGTCCTTTCTGTAATTCGTTGTAACACTTTTTTGTACAAAGACGTTGACGTATATCTGCAATATTACGTGGAATTAGGTATGTAATAATAGTGTAGTATAGGCAATGTTTTGATTATGCTTTTCTTTTTCCTTCCAGTATATCTATCATTTCTTTTAAAATAACTACATAGAGTAGCAAAGAATATTGCTCAACTTGCGGAATTGTTTTGAAACTAAACCCCAATTCACAACAAAGTAATAATGAAGATGTATTGTTTCACATCAATATATAACATAATTATGTAATAATTATAATGCGTGTAGTTTTAACGTAGGCCAGACATAATTGTATAAGTTGACATATATTTACAATAAGAATACTCTCATGCAACTTACAAAATCTTACAGAACCTACGTAACTGTCAATAGAATACGACTACAAACGTATGGCAGGTATCGTATTAGGATACTGCTGAAACGTCTCCCCGTGTTTGCAATCTAACCTGATTCCGACCTTTGCGGATCGCCGAGCTGGATATTCGGTGTACATTCTCAAATACTAATGTGTTCTTTCTTTACTTTAATTTCGAATAGGTGGTTCCAATACTCCAGCCTTTATATATTCTGGGTAATGTTTAATCACTCTTATGATACGTTGTCTGCTTCATATCATCTGCTCCCAACTAAATTCTATTTTGTTTACCTCTCCCGTTGTTTTCTTTTTTACAGCAAGTGTTTTTTTAGAAACTGGTGCTGTATGCCGCTGGTCATTTAATGAAAACACCACATCGAAAGTTCCATCTTCAAAAAAGTATAAAAAAAAAAAGTAATTTTAAAATCGTCGAACACGATAAATACAAAACATACTGCAGTCTTGGTTTGATTGAGATTGTTCATGAACGATAGTGAAAAGTGCTTGCTAACTTTCGCGCCCTCTAGGCCCGGGTTGAGCAGAACTCAAATATTTTAAATGCCAATAGTACAGAAATGTGTACCATCTCGAAGATGGTATGCATATGACGGTGAACATGGAACCTTCAATGAGGTTTTCACACCATGCAATTGCCGGCGCCGTATGGTACCAGTTCCTAAAAAACGCTTTGCCCTAAAGGAGAAAGCAATTGGCGATATAAACAAAATGGAGTTAAGTTGGGAGTAGAGGGTGTGAATCTTACGTAGCACAGATAACAGTTAAAACACTAAATTAAAAAGCAGAAAAGTAATATGCATAACATCTTTGGGAAGCTCCAATTTTCATACTATTGACATTTTAAATAGTGAGTTCTGCTTAAGCTGGGGATAAGGTCGTAAGAAATAGGAAGCCTGTTTCACAATCATTCATGAATAGTTTTAATCAAAGCGAGCCTGCCCTGCCTTTCCTTTAAAATTAAATCTGCAATATGTTTTGTATTTATCGCTTCTCCTTTAATACTTTTATATATATATATATATATATATATATATATAATATATATATATATCACAGTAGTGTTGCCTATGCAGTGTGGCGGCGGTAAAACGTCTCGCCGTGCTGTTATTCAATTCGATCTTTGGAGATCGTTGAGCCCTCTATTTACAGATATCAATGATACATTCCCAATACTTGTAGTTTCTGACTTGAATATTGAATATGTTGTTCCACTACTCCAGCCTTTAAAGGTTAGTATTTTGACTGTTGCTGTGATACGCAGGTTTCATAACCTCTGCTCCCAGCTATAATTCATTTTGTTTATTTCGCCAATTGTTTCTTGCTTAGCGCAACGCGTTTTGTCAGAAACTGGGACCATACGCCGCTGGCCATGGAATAGTGTGAGAATACCGCATTGAAGGTTCAATGTTCACCGTCACGTGCATACCATCTTCGGGATGGCTCAAATTTATGTATTTATGTAATTGGAATTTAAAACATTGAGTTCTGCTCAAACCTGGTCTAGAGGTCGTGGACTGTAGCAAGCACTGTTCAATTCCTTTCATGAACAGTCTCAATAAAACCGAGACTGCAATATTTGTTGTATGACCGGACAGGCTGTGGACCCTATGATGACGCCTACATAAAGCCCATTGGGACGGTGGCGTTTGATGTTTGTCTATAATCTTTCCTGTCGTGCCCTTAATGGTTTATTCTCTTGTTGCTCTTGCTTCTGCCAAGTCATTGAGTACCTTCATTGTGGCTTTCTAGGCTATTGTTTTTTTGTATTATATTTACACGAGCATATTTGTGTTTTACTTATATTGCCTATTGATGCTGCCTTGTTGGTTAGAGATTAAATCATGGCGGGGATTTCTTTATTTACACTGTCCTGTTTTAGTGGGTTGACAGTAGGGTAAGTGTGAGGTTTGGTGCACCCTAGAACCGGTTTAAACCCCCAGTGGCCTACTTTGCGACTGACCGTTCCAAGGCGGTAGCCCTATTGTCAACCCTTTTGTGTTTGTGATGTCGTTTGCACTTTTATTACTTTTGCCTTTTCGTGTGTCTGTTTGCGTGTTTGTTTTAGTGTTTTGTGGTTGACTGTCGTCCTTGAATATTGCTTTCCCTGTCCGATATTTTTATCCTTCTTTATCGTTTTCGACGATTTCCAAATTTCTCCTTTTACTTTTTTAAATGATATATTCAGCTTTATGAAAAATAATATCGATAAGGTAGAACACGATGATGCGAAGGTACTTACAATTGAATCTGGTACGATACAGCAATTATTTACTAGTTATTAGAGTTACTGTTGGCAGTACCACCGTTTGCGAATACGCTTGTTATGTAGAAACAGTATCGGTCCGCTGGACACCTGTACCTTGATTTTCAAAAGTCCAATATGAATGTATTACATGGTTACATGTTGTTACGTTATTGCAAGAAATGATTTGACATTCATTAATTAATATCTGAAAAGAGTCTGATAATGAAATAATCATAACGTATAGCATGTTTCGTTTAAAACACAAGTAATACTGAAATGTGGATAGACAAGTCGTTCATGTCGTTCATGTTTTTGGTGGAACGAATAACAATATAATGTACTGTAGAATGTGGAATACATATACCAGATGAAAACAACACCTCGAACAAATGACGATCGATGTTCGACATATTAAATCGTGACTGTTTGATATTTGTTCTAGTTGAAAATAAATAATATAATGTAATAATCCATATTACGTATACATAGTGCTGTTGCCGGAACTTTCTATCTGACTTCTTTTTTCAGAATTACATTAACAATCAGTTCGAATTGTCAATATATAACTGACATTTGTATCTCTTTATTAGTAATGGCGGAATTTAAAGTGGCGAATAGGTTATCAATGAATCAGATCATTTCATATTTCAAAGTTTCTAATAAATAGAGTGCCCTGCGTTTAACGTTATTGCTTTACTGTCGCTCAGACGTATATGTTCGTCTGAGTTCCTGCAAGCTCATACCACTTGCTTTGTATTTAGTTCATAGTTATGAATTTCAAACTTGCTTCATAAGGTTTGTCAGAAAAGGATATAACCCTTTGGTTTTACAGCGCACTGCATGTTTAGTGATTGACCCCTCTACAGTCAGTCATTACGCTTCACTTTTCACTTGTGCGATGACTGGACTACCTCTTGGGACTCTATGATTGAACCTACTGAAACCCCAACTAAGGGAGGTGGGTGCATGAGCTTTCGTCCCTCGGGTTTTCTGGTCTTACCCTAGATTGGTTTTCTCTTTAGCTGCAACTACTATGGTTGTTCAGTACGATTCTGGATACATCCTGAGATGTTTATTATTTTGTATGTGTATCTTTAGTTAGTTTCTCTGGATGTGGAATTTATTGTTAGAGAATTCCTTTTGATGGGATGTAGTTTTGTTTACACTTTCTTGTCTATTTGGGCGCTGAAGACAGGATAATAGCGAGGATTGTGCGCATATAAAATCGATTCATGCTAACCAGTAGGCCTTATTGCCTACTGACCGTTCCAAGTCGGTAACCCTGTCTTCACCACCCTTTCTGTTGTTTTGTGTCTCTTTCATTGTAGTTTCAAGTCATTGTTTGCAGTACAGTGCGGACCTACGATGCCATTGCGTTCGGACGTTGTGGTTTCTATAGGACCCTATATATCATTTTGTGGTTATTATCACAACCACTTTGAATAATAACTGCTACAAGAGTTACCATATTAATATCATGTTCGCCATTATGCAGATTGTTTCCTGTTGAGATATGTATGTGAATGCAATGTTTATGGGGTGTTGCAAGTTTTCATAAAAGTGTGTTGTTTGTAATTTCCCTGTAGTAATATTATAACAATAAATCTAACAGAATTCCCAGACACCGACCAATTAATTATGCCAATGTTACCAAATGTGCCACAGTTCACTATAAATCAGTTAGTAAATATCGCTAATGTGCAAAACATTAGAGTCGATCATGTTGCCATTAGGCTTAAATCCATACAATCATACAATATTTAGTTGTTCATCAACGGAACCAATACATCAATGTCTTCCGTGTCTTAAGGATGAATGGCCACCCTTTTTGTAGTATTATCACTTAACAAATTTAACTGTTTAACATCATATGAACATTTGACGGGGAAATGAGGTAAATCTGAATTGTATAGCTGCACAAATATTGCCAGATAATTAATAATTACATTTACCTGTGGTTTAATTTACCTGTTCAAAGTTCTCTACGTCATCAAATAAAATCTTATTCTCGCTTTTCACATATATTGCGATGTGTGAATTGGAAATATCTATTGTTGTGTATTGATTTTTCGATTTAAATAAACATGTTCATGAAACAAAACATGGCCTGAGAACTTGGTGACGTTTGATACTTGTCTGCAGTCGTGTCTTGCCGTGCCCTCAATGGTTTATTCACTTATTGCTGTGTCTTCTGCCAAGTCATTGAGTACCTTCTTTATGGCTTTCTATGCTATTGTCTTTTTTCCTTGTATTTATGTATTCATGAACATTTTTGTGTTTTACTTCTATTGCCTATTAATGCTGCCTTCTTGGTTAGAGAATAGTTCACGGCGGGGATTTCTTTATTTACACTGTCCCGTTTTATCGGGTTGACAGTAGGTTAAGTGTGAGTTTTGGTGCACCGTATAACCTGGTTTAAACTCCCAGCGGCCTTTTTTGCCACTGACCGTTCCAACGCGGTAGCCCTATTGCCAACCATTGTGAGTTTGTGATGTCTTATTTGGCGTTTTATTTATCGTTAAAGCTGTTCTTTGTTTCTGTGTGTGTTTGTGGTTGACTGTCGTCCTTGAGTTCTACTTTTCCTGTTCGACTTTTATATCTATAATTATAAATGCATACAATCATACAATATCTAGTTGTTCATAAACAGAACATATACATCCAAGTCTTTCGCGTCTTAAAGTATTATGATATATAGTATTGTTATAGTGATGCTGAAGCATGTTTACGATGTTATGTCGAACATAAATGGATATACGACACATTTGAAACAGTTTTCATACATAAAAATGAACTCACCAGTTCATTACTATTTTATTGCCGAAGCCTGTTTACTATATTGTATCGAACATAAATGGACGCACGACAATTTTGAAACAGTTGTCATACATGAAAATGAATACACCAGTCCATTATTGTTTTATTGCTGAAGCCTGTTTACGGTGTTGTATCGAACATAAATAGACGCACGACAATATTGAAACAGTTATCATACATGAAAATGAATACACCAGTCCATTATTGTTTTATTGCTGAAGCCTGTTTACGGTGTTGTATCGAACATAAATGGACGCACGACAATTTTGAAACAGTTGTCATACATGAAAATGAATACACCAAACCATTACTGTTTTATTGCTGAAGCCTGTTTACGATGTTGTATCGAACATAAATAGACGCACGACAATATTGAAACAGTTATCATACATGAAAATGAACACACCAATCCATTGTTGTTTTAACCTTTTTCCCGTTTGCACATACATACATACAACCTAATACAATTTGCAGTGTTCTTGTTTTTGTTTTTATTCTAAACTTTGTAACAATAGACTACAGTAATATATAAAAGAGTGCTTTGACTTATTCCATCAATTACTGTCCAATGCTTTGAAATCTGAGAGATATTTAGAGAAATTAACGGAATGCCGCGACTTAAATATTGTCGTGTATCGTTTAATATAAAAAATATAAATAAATATAAAATAATATGACAAAAATGCCGAAAGAAACAAAAACAATGTATCAATAAAACTCTGAAATACAAACATGTCCGCTCAACATCTGTCGAAATCGAATTAATTCAAAGGCAATCTCAACTAAAATGAAGATTGGTAGCTATCTACGTATTTGTTTTCACCCAAACTGATATACGTATGTGTTTTCACCCAAACTGTGTAACTGAGTATTATCAACATGATCATATTTATTAAATAATATCGCGATATACTAAATAGAGGATCTTACATGTGTACTCATTCATTATAGAATTTATTAAACGAGATGGCAAAATGATATAACGCGAGGCTCTTGCCGAGCATTATATCATTTTTGCTAACGAGTTTAATAAATTCAATAATGAATAAGAACAAATGTTAGATTCTATTTATTACATAACTTATAACGTCACATTACGTCAGAAAACGTACATAAGCGTGACGTCCATGACGTCATTAACGTTTTATTATACCACCAGTGATGTATCGAAAATCTTGAATGGCGTAATAACACTCCCACACCGCATTTTATGTGATAAATAAATATAATCACCCTTTATTTAAGCACATGTTTTACTACCAGAATGCCTTTGATTACACATTTGGATTAATTACTAAACGAACCCACCATGCATAGATTCGTTGTTTCTTGTTTGAACATCTATAATTATTCTACCTGCAATAATGTCTGACTATGGTTTCGAGCCTCACAAACGAGAATCTGCCTCAGCCTGTTCATGTACAAGTTGTTTAACTAACATTCAAAACAATGTTACTAGCGTTCGTTTAGTGAAGTTAGGCGGCTTTAAACTTTCTCATGTGGTTCGAATCAGTAGTCTGATTTTTACTGGTACTTTGAGACCAACGAGCTAAATATAGATGCTTTTAAATTAGAATACCCCTGAAGCCGGTTCTATGGAGCGTGAGAGGTTTTAAACTTACATTACCTCTCATTAATAGACTGAATAAAACCGAGTCTGCTGCTTTATTCTCTTTGGTTATGTTTGTTGCTTGGAAAGGATCAACATTATCAGTATTTATTATTATCGTTATGCATTGTATGATAGGTAATATAATAAACTATTTTTGAATAGAAAAAGGAGCATTTCAACATTTTAATGTTTCGAAAATAGAATTAAACAAAATGTTTAGCATTTCAAATAAAAAACTAGCAATCAAACACATCAAATAACATATTATATAAATGATGCATGTCAAAACTAATTACAGCAACAAATATGCATGTAGCCTAAAATGTTAACGCACCACCTTCTACGAAAAGCCAGCGCGTTTGTTGACATATACAGTGTTAAGAAACGCCTTACAAACTAGGCGGTGAATACAAACATACTTTAGACTTTAGACACTTTTTATAAATATAACGTTTGTCCACATTTGGTAAGACAAGGTTTGCAGCTTATACATGTTTCATGATTTCCGTCTTAAACACGGTTTCAATGACATGTTATAATGCATAATAATAACAATAAATACTGACAACGGTGATCCTTTGGAAGCAAAAAACATAACCAAAAAGAATAAACATTACGTCGTCCGAGTATTAACTTTTATACCCCATCCAACCCCTTCTCCAAGAAGCGAAAACGGGGTTGGTTGGGGTACGAAAAAAACTTTATTTCGGCTTAAAGAAAATGCATACTGTACAATTAAAACATAAAATAGGTAATTTTAAACAGGTTATCAAATTATTTTCAGTTCAAAAATGCTTTTAAACCTGATTTATTGCCAAAATTTAAAACATAAAATCCTGCTCATATAAGCTTTCCCATCGCTTAATGGAATTTAGGCGGGACCACGTAAGTCTAGTAAAACATGCTATGTGAAATGCAAAATATATTTCGTAGAATATACATGTATTCCAACTGATTCAACTTTCAATAATCATCAAACACGAATTATAACCAAAAATGTAATCACTAAAAAAACAAAGTTGTTGCTGAGTTACAAGCAAAACACTATTGCATTGAAACATACTGAATGGTAATGGTATAACATTTGTATGAAGGGGTAATGTAAACGAAATTCGTGTTTATAAAGTGTGTTTCGAAATACACAGCAACCGCTGAGACTATTTTCTGCATATGCACCGATTCTATCAAAGTTGGAACAATTTGAAGGACGTTTATCGGATATCATTTTTTACCAAAGACATATACTGGAAGGAAACAGAAATGCATGCTGGGAAGTTCCGCTGTATATTGAATGAAGTATACAATTATGCTATTTTTATCGAACGGTACACTGTCAGGTGCTTTTCGGGAGAAGATTAACACAGCATACAACACACCAACTTTTACATCAGTGTTTCATTATTGACATATAAGAATGTGAGCATACTTAGACTGTCAAATGTTGCAATATCTTAACATTAATTAAAGTACATTTATGATTTTCCTGTAACAAAGAGTACAGTGAGCTCTACTTGAGCGCAGAGCTGTCATTTCTTTAACTATATGTGGCCCTTTGTTTTGAAAACACCTTGGTATATTGCTGTACTATTACGTGGAATTACATGTTTACTGTAGAGTATGTGTTTCTCTTTCATTTCAGTGTAACATTATATACAAATATAGATGGGTATTTATTTTGTTCCAAGCATAGGAAAGTATTATAAAGTGTGTTGATAATACGTAATAGCGTGCAACAAATTAAATATTTGGATATCCGTACAATACGTTACAGTACAATACAATACGATGAAATACTATGCAATACATTTTGGGTCATTAGTCAATAATAGATACACATACATATTTAATATGTGTTTGTATCAGTGCACACGTGTAATATACATACGTATGATTACGTGTAATATACTTACGTATGATTACGAGTAATATACATACGTATGATTACGTGTAATATTCTTACGTATGATTACGTCGTATGATTACGTGTAATATACATACGTATGATTACGTGTAATATACTTACGTATGATTACGTGTAATATACTGACGTACGATTACGTGTAATATACAGAAGTACGATTACGTGTAATATACTTACGTATGATTACGTGTAATATACTTACATATGATTACGTGTAATATACATACGTAGGATTACGTGTAATATACTTACGTATGATTACGTGTAATATATTTACACATGATTACGTGTTATATACATACGTATGCTTTTATGCAAACAGTAAAATTGCTTTACACAATACACATTGCATGGCATTGTATCATTGATATATATGTTTATAAGAATCCTTTATGTGAATTCCCTGACGATTGGGTATTCCAACATGAGATATAATTGTTTTGATCGGAACCGCGGTACTGCCAAGGTTTCATGAAAACAGTTATACCGAGGATAGGAATTCCCTATCTGAAGCTGGTAACCATGATTTATTATTTTGCTTGCATATCGTTGATATCTGTTGGGTTGACGTCGCCAACTACTTATGTTTTGCATTTGTGTTACACAATAACGTCATACAAGTGTCGACGTTATTGAGGTCATGATTAGTGCGCTTGACCCATTTGTAAGATCACGATTTTAATCACCCATGTAAAACGCAGATTTTATGAGATTCAAATAGCACAGACCTTCTCGATTTCAAATGATTGTATTCATACTAAAATCTATGATAAGAGAGATGATTTCAATTTTAACATCGTTAACTATCCACACCTGGATGGAGATGTACCTCGTGCTACCTCATACGGGGTGTATATCTCCCAGCTCATTCGATTTGCTAGAGCGTGTAATGATGTTACAGACTTCAATGATCGTAATCAAGTTATTACAAGTAAACTTCTTCAGCAGGGTTTTCGTTATCACAAACTACGTAGATCTTTCTCTAAATTCTACCGCCGCAACGAGGGCCTGCTCGAAAAGTACAACACAACCCTTAAAACACTTCTGCGACTAGGCATATCACAACCCTCATTTTATGGAGATGTGGTCTATAAACTTCGAAAGTTAAAGGGATCTGACGGGTTTCCTGACCGCTTTACAAATTTAATCAGGAAGTTCGTCAGAAAAGGATATAACCCCTTGGTTTTACAGCGCACTGCATGTTTAGTGATTGATCCCTCTACAGTCATTCATTACGCTCTACTTTTCCTTTGTGCGATGACTGGACTACCTCTTGGGACTCTATGATTGTACCTACTGAAACCCCAACTAAGTGAGGTGGGTGCATGAGTTTTCGTCCCTCGGGTTTTCTGGTCGTACCCTAGATTGGTCTTCTCTTTAGCTGCAACTACTATGGTTGTTCAGTACGATTCTGGATACATCCTGAGATGTTTATTATTTTGTATGTATATCTTTAGTTGGTTTCTCTGGATGTGGACTTTATTGTTAGAGATTTCCTTTTGATGGGATTTAGTTTTGTTTACACTGTCTTGTCTATTTGGGCGCTGAAGACAGGATAATAGCGAGGATTGTGCGCATATCAAATCGATTCAAGCTAACCAGTAGGTCTTATTGCCTACTGACCGTTCCAAGTCGGTAACCCTTTCTTCACCGCCCTTTCTGTTGTTTTTGTCTCTTTCATTGTAGTTTCAAGTGCTTGTTTGCAGTACAGTGCGGACCTACGATACCATTGCGTTCGGACGCTTTGGTTTCTATAGGACCCTATATATCATTGTTTCGTAATGCTAAGACATAATGACTATATGTGTGTAATAATCGTAACTGTTTAATATAGCACAACATCATGAACGGAAATCAGATTATTTGAGATGATTTCAGTAAACTCAGTTAATTACAGTAGGCGGTGAAAAAGCTTATATTAGGTTATAATAGCGTAAATAAGTCTCCATGCCCCTTCCATAATAAAGTTAGAATGTTGACAACCTGTTAAAATCTCAAAACTGATTAGAATTCTGGGAAACTTACTTTATCCTGCACATAAACATGTCTGCTATTAAATATCGACAAGGAAATGGGGGTTTTAATACCTTCTAAGAAACATTTCTTCAGTTGTATACTAACACCGGGTCAAAGGTCAAAGCTAGTTTACCCCTTGCAATTTCGTACCCTGTCTACTTTCACTTCTGAAATTTATATAAAAACTGTCAAAAACCTGCTGAGCTCCCTTTTCTAATACCAACAACATGCCCAGAATACAGTTACAGCCAAAATATAACGGGAAATTGCACTAAAAAATGTTTTTAAAGAAAAACAAGATTAGCACTCTTTGATACAGAACTACTTTCGACTACACCAGGCAAGCATACCCGGCTGATTTAGTGTAATTAAACCTACCAGGATTTTATAACGGATTTTTTGACAATAAATCTCGCTTAAAAACTTGTTTTACTGCAAAAAAAGTAAAAGCGCAGTATATAAAAATGAAATGACAAACAATGCAATGCAATAGTGTGCTTATGTTTACATGACCTGAGGAATATATTTAATGTAGTGTGACTTTGAGGGAATAACACATTACGTGTTTCCGCCTTAGTTACATTAGGCGGTGGAAATACTTATATTAGCAGAATAGCATAACGGATTGTTTGACATAAATCTCGCTTAAAAACATTTTTTTCTGAAACAAATGTGATAACCTTTAAAAATTATCCATTACATGTTTTAATTTTACAATATCCAAACCTTTTAAGCCGAAATTAAGGTTTCATTTCATACCCCTTCCAACCTCGTTTTTGATTCTTGGAGAAGGGGTTGGACGGGGTATGAAAGTTAATACTAGAACCACGTAATGACAGAACACACACTAACAAAAACAATCTTGCAATATAAACGACAAATACAATGATAAACAGAAGCAAAGGATGCATATTGATGGTCATTTATAGTATACAAACAAGATCTTCACTTTCAAATATGATGTCGCAATATGTTTGTACAAGTAAAATGATTGACACGAGACTTGTACCTAAGTTCATAAATGAGATACGCTATATCTCATTTGTAAGCCATGTGCATTACACGTGTATCGGTGGTCATCATAATTACGTGCCGTTGTTGTTGAAACTGAAAACGTAGATATAACAAGTCGAATAGGAAATATATATTTCACAGAACACAGTCAAACCAGTCAACAAAAAACGGTGATTACAATAATTACAATCCTAAAAAAACCATGGCATTTGACATCACAAACACACACGGGTTGACAAAAGGGTTACCACCTTGGAAAGATCAGTGGCAAAAAAGACCGCAAGGTATAAACTAGGTTCTAGAGTGCATTAGACGACACACCCTATTGTATTATTTAAAATCCCTCCAGACTATATACCCTAACGCACAAAGCAGCATTAATAGGTAAAGTACTAGAAAGCTACCAATCAAGTGCTTAATGACTAAGAGGTTGTAAGTGGTTGTATTAATTCTTGACTTTGCGGTTGTGTGCTGTTGTTTCTATAGGACCATTGTTCCCATTGTTGATATACATACTCTATAAACAGCAATTAATTAACATAACATTATTAAAAACAGCAAATTTATGATAATTGATAATAAACTTACCATTGTAAGGAAACAATAACATGAGATATAGGGTCGTATAGAAACCACAGCGTCCAAACGCAATGGCGTTGTCGATCCGCACTGTACTACAAACAATAAGCAATATTTTATTATACAAGGAGAAAGACAAAATACAACAGAAAGGACGGTGAAGACAGGATTACCGAACGATCAGTAGGCAAAAAGGCCTACAGGTTAGCTTGAATCGATTGTAAGTGTACACACTCCTCGCTGTTATCCTGTCTTCAGCGCCCAAATAGACAAGGTAGTATAAACAAAACTACATCCCATCAAATGGAATTCTCTAACAATAAATACCACATCCAGAGAAACTAACAAAAAAAAACTCAGATGTTGTTGTAAAGCTATATAAAATACAAAAAAAAGAAACATCTCAAGATGTATACAGAATTGTACTGAACAACCACAGCAGTTAAACATAAGTTTTAAATTTTAAAATTGCCTCCCTTTGCATTGAAAACAAAAGAAACTTACTATTTCTGTAAAGCATCTTAGTTAATACTGATTGTATTCTTGTTTTATTTATTTATTTATTTATTTATTTATTTATTTAATTAATTTATTTATTTTTTTATTTTTTTTTTATTTTTTATTTTTTTTTTTCTTTTAATTGTTTTTCAAATGTCGCTCGAAAAGAAAGTCCCGCGAATACCTGGGTTTAATAACATGGAAAATCCCACTGGACAGATGTTGTGCTATGTATCGCAGTGGTCATTTATTATATAATAAACATGATCAACATGTATATGCAGGAATTCTATTTCAAACGACATTTCCAAAACAAAATCAATTATTACAATAATGTGTTTACCACTTGCAGGAATTATAAGTTTCTCCTGTTTTAAATGTAAAGGGAGATACTATCAAAACAGTTTATAATCCACATAACGATGTTACTTTACTCGCTTATTGACGTCATGTTTCTACGTTGTCTAATTAAATAGTCGAAGAAAGAAAATCCAGTTAAAACATTGTAAACCACGTCACCGTAAAAGTCAGGTTGTGATAGTCCTTATCTCTGAAAAATTCTCAAAAGGAATCACTGGCGTGCATACACAATACATTATATTACATTCGTATTTGATTTAAAATAAAAACAAAGCTCAAAGTATAAACACATCTGGTTTTCCTGATTACCTCTTGATTCCAGTCAATTGTGCTGGTGTTTTTTTATTAGCGCAATTAGTTCCCAAATACATGAAAAGATCCACACCCACGGTATATTGCGCACTTGCAGTAATTTCATTCAGACTCGTTAGGAGGTTATAGTTGCATCTTCTGATATCATTCCAGAAAGATGAATTGCTTCTCTGTTATATGTATAATATATTTTCAAGTGCCGTATTTTTCTAGCTGATACTTGTCTGATATCGTTATTTTGTTTGCTCAAAATATTTGGACAGGTTACATCAAAATGATTAATTTTTTGCAAGTATAGTTAATACTGAATGTTACTGAGTACTGTGCGGACACACAGTTCTGTCAAGCAATGGTCAGTGTTGGATGTCTTAGTATTATTAGTTCTATAATGCCATACATGTAGGATTGTTTAAAGGCAAGCGACACAGGCAATCTGAACGAACGGATCATGCTCCTATAATTACCAACAGGTATGCATTATATTCAATTTTCATTTGTTCATTTTATTTTATATCAAAATGAACACAACACATATTTGTAGGGACGCATCAGTATTTATACAACAAAATAGAAGGTATAAAAGACTAACAGAAAATATAGCATTTACTGACCAAAGTTAACAAATATAGATGTAAAGATCGAACAGGAAAAACAGCTTTCAAGGACAACAGTTAGCCACAAACACACACAGAAAAAAATAATAAATTTAAAGATAAAAAACGGCCAAATAAGACATCAAAAACACAAAAGGGTTGATAATAGGGCTACCGCCTTGGAACGGTCAGTGGCAGAAAAGGCCGTTGTGGGCTTAAACCAGGTTCTAGCTTGCACCAAACCTCACACTTACCCTACCGTCTACACAATAAAACGGGACAGTGTAAATAAAGAAATCCTCACCATGAATTATTCTGTAATAAACAATGCAGCATTAATAGGCAATATAAGTAAAACACAGAGATGCTCGTGTATATATAAATACAAAAAAGAATAGCATAGAAAGCCACAAGGAAGGTACTCAATTACTTGGCAGAAGCCAGAGCAACAAGAGAATAAACCATTGAGGGCAAACTCAAAACAATTGCACTTACTAGGACGAAAATAACGCAAAGTAAGCGAAACAAACAAACATAAAGGCTTGACAATAAGAGTAACGCCTGGAAAAGGTCAGTGAAAAACACCCTTTTGAATTAAACTGAAAACAAATAGAATAATAGTCATCCAGGCATCTTTGTAGCGTGCGTAATGTGTATTACGTGTTATGTGTCTGTAACCGTTATGATCATAATGTACTTCGTTATATGTCGTATTACTGTTACCATCAATCATTCATATCCACTATTCTAATTTCCCAAAGGAGTTTCATTATTATTAATTCTGTGAATTAATTTGTTTGTATCCATATCACTGTGTCACGACGGTTTTGAGAAGAGTACTGACCGTCCAAACCAATTTGAGACTTCGCATGGTTGTCACTTTCTTCGATCGGTAGAGCTGATTCGACCATTTGATTCCTATCTATCAGGAAATCAATTACGACAAATCCGTAGTGTTTGTATTATAAGTTCTTTGAAGGCGGTACAAGTCAAACGATTTTAAAAAAAGTATGTATTGCCAATACATTAAAAGCAGATACATTCGCATTCAAGTACCCCAAATAAATGCAGAAGGAACGCAGAGCGAACGAAGAATGAACGGAGAATAAACAAGTCAATAAGAAAATGTAGCATTCAAGGGCTACAGTCCTCCAAAAACACCGATTGAAACAAACGACAATTACAAGGATTACTAAGAGACAATATATGTGACATCACAAACATAAACTAGTGAACACTAGGGCTACTGCCATTTTGTCAGTATTTCTTATGAGAATATTGTATATCTTACAGTAAGTCCGTTTAAGTTAAACTATGCTAATACGTATACAGTTTATGTCGTCGCGAGTTCCAATTTTGTCAGCAAAAAAATAGTTTTGATGATTAATATCATTTGTTCTCGTGAAAAAACAACAACAAAAAACAGCAACAGTTGAATTGCTTACTGTACACTACATGCTATAACAATGCAGCTGAAACCCTTTCTATGTTTATACATTACATATAGTTGTTTGAGAAATGCGTGTGACTTATTGTCCTTAGGTATATTTTTGTTAGATGAGAATGCAAAATGCTTTTGAACATAGTTTATCATAACAACTAATCGTTCGCTTTAATTTTTTTAAATTCCATAGCATTGACATACCATTACGAAATACGCTAAGCATATGCGTTGCATTTATATATCAGTTTAATAGTGTCTCAAATAACTCTAAAATGATAATTACTTTTCAATGTATTATTGTTTAAAGTTCTAACACGATTCCTCTCACGGTGTATCTGAGTATATACATGTTTCGTGTATGTGCATATATACTTAATGTGTTTTATTTGTGTCGTTGTATACGAACGGTGACTGTTTACAAAACAGTGTATCTTTATTTAAATGTTCCAACAATCCATGTATTGGTCAGTGGAAAGTTTCGATTTTCAAACTGACCAAAGTATATCTGGTTGGCATTCTGCATAATAATGGTGAATTCACCGGCCAACGTTCGTATATGTATGGATACCTCAAGAATTGTATTCGTATATTGATATATTCTGAGTATCGAACAAAAACAAGAGATGTTCACAACCCTGTTTCTAACTCAGTTGTATTGTCTTCAAAATTACCATGATATTGTGTTACAATAATATGTGCCTTAATTATGCCGATTTAGTCTAAACTAACTAAACGGTTTTTGACTGTACACAAGATTTACAATTGCCTTACTGAATAGAAATAACGGTTTGTTGGAACTGAATAAACTTCCAATAAGTAAAGGTGGCATATGGTACAAGTAAATGTGACATATAGTACAAATAGCGGTGATAAATTATGGTAAAGTAAATGTGACATATGCTACGCTAGATGAATTAATGTTTAACAATGCCTGTTTCGATCTGATAAAAGGATAACATAATACAGGTTGTAATATAAGGTCCGAGTTTTTTGCTTTTAAATTAAATGTTCTTGTTTTAAGATAACACTACTAAAGTATACATACCATATGGATGACTACATGATAAATATAATACTATTAATATCAAAGCATTGTACTATCAAGTTTATTAGACTCGGCATGAACACGTAAAAAGAAAAAGCTCGGCACAGCCTTGCCATTATCATCGCCTACTAAATGTGTAAATTCAGGACAGCCCATTTATGTTGAATTTCGTATATTATTCGATTTTAATTGGATGTGTTTTGTTGACTGTGTTCTTTAAATGCTACAATTCCTGTTCGATTGTATAAGTACTTTTGTTTATCTTAGTTAACTTGAACTAGACCTGCATTCATATAATGTGTTATATACAGTGACATCGTCTGCTCGTGTTTTGCACTTTCGAAGGACTCTCGTGTATTGCTGTTACAATGTACTATAGTCCGTTCATTTTTCAACCACTGTCGTCGTGATCCAGTGATAACGTGCGTGTCTCGTTACTGAGAGGTTGAAGGTCCACGATGCCACCGCAGGCTATTGCGCTGATGACATGGATCATGCTTCTTAGATCCTTAGTTGTTATATCGGAATGACGGACCCATCTACTCGGGTGTATCCTCCTTCAGGCAAATATTCAGAAGTAATATTTTACATCGTTACGTCCATATCTTCGCATTCTCTCTGGAATCGGCTATAAATAACCTCTAAACTGTGTTGATAATCCATGCTCAACCACGTCCATTTTCTCGCATTCTCTTTGGAATCGGCTATAAATACCCTCTAAACTGTGTTGATAAGCCATGCTCAACCACGTCCATATCATCGCATTCTCTCTGGAATCGGCTATAAATACTCTCTAAACTGTGCTGATAAGCCATGCTCAACCATAACAAATACATGGCCATAAAACACTGCAACCTCATTTAATTTTGAGCTGTATTAC
Organism: Cyrtodaria siliqua; assembly: GCA_037043455.1. NCBI lineage: Eukaryota > Metazoa > Mollusca > Bivalvia > Adapedonta > Hiatellidae > Cyrtodaria > Cyrtodaria siliqua. The sequence continues at coordinate 27,058 of JAWPHD010017827.1, forward strand.
ATGTACTTTGTGTTTTATAATTTCTTCAGAGTCATAATACATGTACAGTCTTCTAAATAATGGCACAACTTGACACAGTAGTTACTGTGTTGCTTAACTTGTATTTATGCTATACAGTTGTTCTTCGTGCATACGGACCATAACAAACGGTATAAACATCGTAAATGTCGAATTAGCATACTTAAACCTAAAACCGGTGCATTCAAAATAAATAATGTGTTTATTACAGCTTTTTTCTTGTGAGTTATTTGTATCGCGTTACATATTCCTGCGTAACTCCTGGGAGTACAATTGGTAATATACGGCACAATTATTACGGCAAGCATGCCATTCCATCCGCCATCATATTTTCATGATTTCCTAACAGACATCTATCATTAATAACTGTCACAATTAATTTGTATTCTTCAATATCGGTGTAAGTGATGACAGCTTTCAGACACTTTGTAAATACAAATGTGTGACGCCCCATTTGCTCCCTCTGTCTTCTTCCGGTCATTACGTAAATCATGCTTTATGGAAATAATTTAGGAAGAAAGTGGCATGTTTTTGCCTTCGCTTGTGAGCATCAGAGAAAAAATATCAGTCTGTCAAAAGATATAACTATAAAAACATTTTATAAATAACACTATACATAAATAATACCGACCACTTATCGGTGTATTATTCTGATTCTTCGTAAAATTTGTGTAAAAGTTAAAGTCAAATGAGTCGTACATATTTCTAAGATTGAATACCTCTTCAGACCTTGCGAATGCATTTGTATAGTTGATGGGAGAGAGCAACTGGTATTTTGTTTTACTTTTTCTTATTGATGACTTTCTCTGTACTGTGTTGATGAGCCGTTAAACAACATTCAATACAATTCAATTATTTCTGTTTAGGATGTAAGTAGCTCTGTTATACGCATCACTTGTGTCAACAAATGGACACAATCAATTTAGAGAAAAAAAACCGTTTTGATATTAAAATGTTGAAAATGATAAATAATATACACAATCGTATAGGAATTGTTTATATTTTACTATTTTACTATTTTACTATCATACATAAAATACAGGAACAATTGTGATGCTTACACTCAAGTGATATGAAGACGCAACACGGGAATTTCCGCTATATATTGTATGTACAATATGCTGCTTTTAATCGAATGGTACATGGCTTCGTAAGACCTTTCCTTTTGGAAAAAATACTAAAACAACAAATAATACAGCAAATAGTATTCCTTCAATGTTTCATTATTCACAGAGTACGCGTTTGGCTCAATCATGTGAGCAAACTTAGGATGCAACATTTTGCAAACTATTTACGTTAAATACAGTACTGAACTAGTTCAATTTTTCAAAGAGCTACTTCAACATTTATGAAGTTCTTGTTACAAAGTGTAGTGTGATTAAAACGTCTACAACATCACAGTTGTGTCCTTTCTCTAGTTAACTGCAACTTTCTTTTTAAAAAACATCTTGGGATTTCTTTGGAATATTATGTACAATTAAGTGTGCAGTATATAAAATATATAGCGGAAATTCCCGTGTTGCGTTTTCATATCACTTGAGTGTATTTGTTCGTTTAGGATCTTATTTTTATGCAACAAGTACTTGCGAAGTATTAGGCAGAACTTATACATCGGAGTGGATTTTAATAAGGAAACTCATTGAATTGTTGCTTGACGACCCATCAACACATCATTTACAATCGATTTTCGAAAAAAATTTAACTAATGTTGTAATAACCTGTAGTGCAATCCATTTGGATGGTTGCAATGAATATTGTGTTGTTGAACTGATGTATTTAACATATCTGCAGTAAAATATTATTAAAGTAATCTAATGGATTCCTATCGTTCTTTGACTTGTTTGGAGGATAGAAACCAATACGCGGTACGACGAACAAGGTTACTGGCCAGCGAGCCCAGAAAACTTAAACTCCTGATTCAGTGTCGAACGTGCAATCCATTGCGCTAAAACGCCCACTCGTTAGTCTCTGTTTGGCTACCATGATTCAAAGTACAAATGTCAATAATGAAGAATATGAACAAAATAGGGCCTTAAAGAATAAAAGAGGGCCTCAGGAAAGTTTTATATTAACTAAGCTTTTAATGCAATTCAATATATTTTAAAAATATTTTAAGAAACCCATTATTGTAGCAGAATAACATATTTGTTTTCATTTTAAGACCACTAACAAAAGAGGGCATTAAAGAAGAAAAGAGGGCCCCAGGGAAGATTCCATTATTAACTTGGGCACTGTCTTATTATATGATAAACTATCTTGAAAGAGACTTATGTTATTTTAGAAAAAAATACATTTTTTTTCATTGCTAACTTTCGCGCATTATCATACGCACGCAATCACTCATCAGGAGTTGTTTGAATATTTTGCCATACAATCGTGTTGGTGGCAATTAGTATAATATTAAGTTCTACATGCAAATGTTTCTAATGTTTTATTCATAGAGACAGTTTACACTATGTTTCTAATGTTCTATTCAGAGAGAGAGTTTACACTAGCTCACGGTATTTATGGCCTAATGTAATTCCTACATGTAATAACGTTTAAAGGTCCATAGCCAGCACAAACATTTAACCGAGACAAATCCCTTTCTATGGCGGTATAATTGTATACACCCTCCACCCCACCCAAACTCCGAATTTTTGATGATTTCTTCATGCGCCTTCCTGCGTTTTAGTGTGTGTTCTTGACAATATTTCAGTTTTAGCCAAAAGTAGATATGAAATCGGACATGTCTGTCAGTGTTTGATTACGATTATTTATCGATATATGTAAAGTATATACATTCCCAAAATGCTACTGAGGCAACTGCCTTGGTGTGCCTCAGTGTAGCTACGATGCTGGTTTACCAATCCTTCCGTCGATTGTTTTTAATATTGAATTGATAACGTTATTACAGCTGTAACATGTGTAACGAACAATGGATTTGAATAAAGGGAGGGCGGAATAGTATATATGTATGCCTGCACCTCGAATAAAATAGTGTTCTCGCTCAATCGTCGACGTTGAACAACTTATGACCCGTTTAGTATTTTAATTGGCATTACAGGAGAGAGTTCTGCATACATTTTGCTTTTCTTATTAGCCTATTTGTTTCCTTTCCAATACACACCTAGAAACACACGCGAGAAGTTAGGGAATCTCTTTCTTATTTCTTGTTTAAATTCTATGAATTAACACAAAGCAAAGATATTAATGAATGACTCTAGTTTTCAACGTATAAGTGATATAAAACAACTATATTTAACATGCTCGTTTGATGCAAACTATTTTAGTAATATACAATTCATTTGAACAATAAAGTCGTTAGTTATTTCCGTTTGAATTATCATTCAGAAGGGATTATAGATCAACTTCAGATTGGTGTTATTTAAAGAAATCCGTTCTAAGATAACTACTCGTGCTAACAGCATCTGTCTATTCAGATTTTACAACACCCTTTTCTCCAGGTATACTGGTACTTACTTGATAATCGCCTAAAACGACGTCTGTGACTTCGATTTGTTGCAAATGGGTGACACTATCCATTAATTGGTATATACACGATGCAGAGCACTGTTACCATTGTCAATTTCTCGATCAGAAAGTCATTAAACTGTCTTTGACATGTTGTATTAATGTATAAATATACGTGAACGTATTATTTATGTATCAAGAGTTCATCAAGCGGACACTGTGCAGCTACTGAATTACATTACTTGAAAGAAAGATAAAAATATTAGAAAGCAGCATTCAAGGGCGACAGTCAACCACAAAACACAAAAACAAACACGCAAACAGACAAACGAAAAGGCAAAAGTAATAAAAAATGCAAACGACATCACAAACACAAAAGGGTTGACAATAGGGCTACCGCCTTGGAACGGTCAGTGGCAAAGTAGGCCACTGGGGGTTTAAACCGGTTCTAGGGTGCACCAAACCTCACACTTACCCTACTGTCATCCCATTAAAACAGGACAGTGTAAATAAAGAAATTCCCTCCATGATCTAATCTCTAACCAACAAGGCAGTATCAATAGGCAATATAAGCAAAAAACAAATATGCTCGTGTAAATATAATACAAAAAAACAATAGCCTAGAAAGCCACATTGTAGGTACTCAATGACTTGGCAGAAGCCAGAGCCAATCCCTGTAGCACACCCGATTACCGGCAGCCGTAGGCACAGTTCGGCAGCCGTAGGCACAGTTCCCGGAAAATAAAAAACAAGTTTCAAAAGGGTCAATAAATCTAGTTTTATGACTTGTTAGCCTGAACATATTAGAAAAGTGAATCGGCCATTTTAATTTGGAAGTAATGTTGTGTATGTCACCTGATTCCCGTGCAATTTGAACCTATATTATTCGAGTTAAGGTAGGTTAAATGTTGAAATTAAGCCTAAAAATGTGATTGTAGAAAGTTAGAGACCTGGTACTCGGTAAATAGTCAAGTTTAAGAGATTTCAAGCAAACTGCCATAAAATATAATCTTTCCTGAATAAACAGTCCAAATTTTAACCCACAGAACATTTTATTAAAATAATTGTGGGTTTTTAAACTCGCCAGGGTATTGAAAAATGGCAGGAGTACGCTACAGTTCCATTATTTATTGGCAGGTAGCTAGTTCAGTTCCGAAAAATGGCAGGCGTATGGTACAGTTCCAAAAACATCGGACGCTAAAGTATTTGCTCCTTTGATATAGTGGTGTAATTTCGAAAACACTAATAAAGAAGTACTGTATATAGAATTAAATACTTCTTCGGTCTTTCCGTAAGCGTTTAAGGAAACCCACCAACCGTAGGGAAACGTGAATATAGGCTCGTTTGAACCTTCATTCCGAGGGTACAGTACAGAGAAAGACACGTTTTAATAACAATCGTATGTTGTGCTGAGTTACGTCCCCTTTTTATAATTCACCATTTTTGATAACAGGCGTTTGGTATTTAGATGTTTTGGAATAGATTCCTTTATTTTAGTTAATGCATAGTTGAACACATCACATTAATTACGTTTTAAGGCCACTCTATGTAACTTAATGTATCTGAATCAAACGTCTACTGATATATAGGACGCGCATATAAATCAATAATGTATGGAAGGACCGAAGATGTATATAATTCTATATACAGTACTTCTTTATTAGTGTTTTCGAAATTACACCACTATATCAAAGGAGAAAAAACTTTAGCGTCCGATGTTTTTGGAACTGTACCATACGCCTGCCATTTTTCGGAACTATACTAGCTACCTGCCAATAAATAATGGAACTGTAGCGTACTCCTGCCATTTTTCAATACCCGGGCGTGTTTAAAAACCCACAATTATTTTAATAAAATGTTCTGTGGGCTAATATTTGGACTGTATATTCAGGAAATATTATATTTTATGGCAGTATGCTTGAAATCTCTTAAACTTGACTATTTACCGAGTACCAGGACTCTAACTTTCTACAATCACATTTTTTTAGCTTAATTTCAACATTTAACCTACCGTAACTCGAATAATATAGGTTCAGATTTCACGGGAATCAGGTGACATACACAACATTCCTTCCACATTAAAATGGCCGATTCCCTTTTCTAATATGTTCAGGCTAACAAGTCATAAAACTAGATTTATTGACCCTTTTGAAACTTGTTTTTTATTTACCGGGAACTGTGCCTACGGCTGCCGAACTGTGCCTACGGCTGCCGGTAATCGGGTGTGTGTAGGATGTATAAATAACAATATTGATTGGATGTACGGGGAGACTAGACGATAAGGAAACACTACGAGTTATAAAGAATATATCAAGTGTTACAAGTAGTAGCGCCAGTGGGATGCAGTCTCATACATTGTATACATATTTTAGAATTTGCATACACAATAATTGATATTCATAATAGATAAACTAACGTATACTATGATGTTATTAATTAAGTGGTTTCATATTGGCCCAGTTATTGGTCCAAGGACTGTCTTATTGGCCCAAGGCCGAAGGCCGCGCGCCAATATGACAGACCGAGGACCAATAACTCGGACAATATGAAACCACTTAATTAATGACACTTTTATTAATTAACAGCCACTACAGCATAATTTCTTTTTCATCAAATTATTTTGACATAATTTGAGTTTATTTATAATAGCGTTAATGTCATTCATATATCAAAAAGCGAGCGCGAATGACGTTATTAACGTGAACGACGTCACTTAAATCTCGTATTGGCGAGTTTCTTCATATTGGCCTTGTTTTTTTCATATTTGCCGAATTCCGGTTCATATTGAGTTTGCGTCGTATTGTGTGTAGAGTTTCTAGTAAAACACGGCTAATATTGTTAAATTAATTAACAAACGTTCGTACAGTATTGACATATGCGCCATTATTGTCCAAGTTCATGTTCATTCAGAAAAGATACGTCGAACACGATTATGTGTTTGTTGTGTGAATCTTATATTGGTACTTTGTATGAAACTATTCAGTCTTTATACGAAGACTTTTTAAATGGACACACGCTAATCTTGGAATATGTATCAGGTATTAAAATTCTCAGCTCGTATACATAATAAGATATATTTTTTGTCATTACAAATGAGTGCATATAATTAAATTAAAACACATTCAATTTGAAACTTTCAAGTTTTCAGAAAAGGGTACGACCCTTTAGTATTACAATGCACTGCGTGTTTAGTGAGTGACACCTCTACTGTCAGTCCCTACGCTTCACTTTTCCTTTGTGCGATGACTGGACAATCTTTTGGGACTCTATGGTTGCACCTACTGAACCCCGACCAAGGAAGGTATGTGCACGAGCTTTCGCCCCTTGGGTTTTCTGGTCGTACCCTAGATTGGTTTTCTCTTTCGCTGCAACTGCAGTGGTTGGTCAGCGCAATTCTAAAATAAATCCTGAGATGCTTTTTATTTTATATAGCTTTGCAAAAACATCTTAGTGTTTCTTTTGTTATTTTATCTGGATGTGGACTTTATTGTTAGAGTATTCCTTTTGATTGGATGTAGTTTTGTTTACACTGTCTTGTCTATTTGGGCGCTGATGACTAGATAAAAACGAGGACTGTATTCACATAAAATCGATTCAAGCTAACCTGTAGGCCTTATTGTCTAGTGACCGTTCCAAGTCGTAATCCGGTCTTCTCCAGCCTTTCTGTATTTTGTCTTTTTCATTGTATAATTAATTAAATATTGCTCCTTGTTTGAAGTACAGTGCGGACCGATGATGCCATAGCGTTTGGACTCTATATGACTCTATATCTCATTTCTTACATTGCCAACGATTCAAGTATATTACCGCTATATTGCAATATAATCAACAAGTAGTAATATTAAAACACAATTGGCTTTAACCTTTTCAAATAATCATTATTTTAAATATTGTTTTGCAAATATGCTAGTTTACATATATAACTATAGGGACGCCGCCATTTTTAAACATTCAGCAATAACTCGGGCCGCCTTAAACAAAGAAACTCGGTCTTAACTACTTTACTAAGAGTGTATTTGCTTTACGGGATTTTGCCACATACTTTTTGATATATATGTTATAGGATGGTTTCTTATATAAAACAACTATTCCAGTTCCTATGATGTAATATTATCTCAATCAGTTCATTACAAATCATAAAAGAAACACATTAGTTTACTAACAGCCTGTATCGACGCAGGAACATAACGATTTGGCGTAAGTACATAATCGCATCAAGCCATAATGACTATTTATTGTAACTGAATCGACTATAGCCTGAACGCCGTAATTAACGTGATGTCTAGGAATGTGAGTGTTGCGAATATAAGGTCTAGCATTGATTAACTTAACGCTATGTGAATGAAAACATTGTCACGTAAGGGTTATGTAGCAAATGTTTGATCAAAGAGTATAGCCGAGTCCCCTTTAACATCTGACTGACCCCACATATTTCTGTAGGGGGTCAGTTCGCGCAATTCGACGTCATGACGTTGACGTCACAACCGGTACAGTTGAAAAACGCTTTTAAATTTACCTATTGTGTTTGTTACTAACGCCTCAAAAAACTAGTTGCAAAGGATTTAAACTTTGAATCGGAATTGTAGTCCATATTGTTTTAGTGACACTCTATGAAACTAGCCTAATAAATTGGCTCCTATGCAGTTTTTATTTTTATTCTGACGTTCTATGTAACTGCATATACGCCTAATTTCCTTTGCAAAAAAAGCGACTGGAAAAAACGCTCGAACACCCATGTGATTTTCGAACGAAATTGAGCAGCTTATCAGACTTATGTGCGTAAACCATGACGATAATCTAACAAAATAATAAGTTATTTACCATTTACTTTCGGTTTTATTTTTTCCGAAGCATATTTTACATAATATATCTTTTTTTCGTAGATCGCTATACATGTGTATTGACAATATATTGACAAGTGCGCGTTTCTCCCAACGTTGCATGCGCATGCGCATAAGTACACATTTTCCACTGTGGACAACGTGTCACGAAACTGCGTTGTTTATAATGTACCTAGTATAAAGTTTTCAAGTCTTAGGTTAACAAAAGGTAATGGGCGAAGGGTGCCGGGATATTTACTATATATTACCCCTTCAGACATTCTCTTAAAAGAGAAATTAAAAAAATCTCGCTTGTTTTATAGCCTGATCTGGGGGAAAAAGCACCTAACCGATAGACCTACTGTATGTCCATGACCTACTTAAGCTTGTTTATTTTGTTTTGTTATGTTCATTTCATTTAGTGTGTAGGGAGGGGGTGGGTGAGTTTGCGGGTGGATTCAGGGGGCGACCCACTAAACAATCTGTAAAATATGGAAATTATATTAAACAAGAGCTGTAGGAGAACAGCGCAGCTCGACTATTCAGAGAATAATAAATGGTATAGCCAGTATATACCATCAGAAAACAAGGCTAAAACAATGTGAGGGGTGGGGGGTGGGTATAGAAGACTGCGGCCGATATAAAAATTATTGTTAGAATCTCATACAAATTATAGTAAAATTTGGGGCAGGGTGACATTTCATTTATTTTTATCAGTTTTAATCCCAAGTTGCTGTCATTTAAAAAAAAATTGTGGTCGAAAGGCAACTCGGGGAGGGAGGTGATTACCTGGCGATTTTTTATTGTGGCCTCATTTCAGGATGTTTTTTTTTTATTGATATTTCGTCTGTGTTCTGATTTAATCTTAATTGCTTTATATTAAATGATTGCGTTCAAATTAAAATTTTAATATCCAATAATGAAGATAAATGAAAAACAATTTCCCTCCCCTGTCCTCCATATGAGGGGAGCCCATACACCAATGGGGGGGGGGGGGGTGCAGGGCGGGGGCGCATATTTATTGATATAGTTGTATATTTGATTAAACAAAACAACACGGACATATGTAAAAAAAAAAAAAAAAATCGGGTGGTGGTGGGATGGTTGTGGGGCGAAACATATTGATAAACTGATAAAAAAAAAACAACACAGATATATGCAAAAAACAACAACATTCGGGTGGTAGTGATGATGGTGTGTTGGGATGGTTTGGGGTGGGGGGGGGGGGGGGGGGTAACACAAATTGACCAAAACAACACAGAAATATGTAAAAAAGAAAAAAGTTTCCAGTAGGGGTGGAGGGGTGGGGGAGGGGCGTAATGGGTGGGGGTGTGCAACATAGCTTTATGTGTAAGAACTGACCAAAAACAACACAGAAATATGTAAAAAAAAATAATATATATATCGAGTTTCGAGTGGAAATATAACAGCCGTAACTCCGCCGTTACTGGTCCGATCTGGTGGGTTTTCGAACTTGGCCAGTAGAGATATAAATATTACCAAAACAATCAGAAATATAAAAACATATATAGTTTAGTCTTGAGTGGGGGGGGGGGGTGGGGGCAGTTTAGTGTGTGGGGGAGGGGGGGTGCGGGGGGGGCATAGCAATATATGTGTAAGAATTGACCAAAACAACAAAGAAATATGAAGAAAAATAATTAAATGAGTGGTCGAGTGGGGGGGGGGGGGAGGGGGAGTGGAGGTGGGGGGTGGGGGGGGGGAGCAACATAGCTATATGTGTAAGAATTGACCAAAAGAACAGAAGAATTGACCAAAACAACAGAAATATGTAAAAAAAAAATGGAGTAGGAGAGGGCTTGTGTATAGGGTGGGGGGGCGGGGAGGGAGGGAGCCCATGCCAAATATGGGGTGAAGTACAAATAAGATGCATAATTGATATAAGATCCCAAACCAAAATTATAACTATATATACACCAGCTTACATGCAAACCTAGATCTGCCTTTATTGCACATTTTATGGGCCTTCACAATTTGGGTGTCCATGGAGCCCAGAATTTGCGGGAAGGCAACATTTACTTAACGAACCCTTTACAACATACTACAAGGAAACCAAGTCCCAAATTTAGTTGAGAGCTAGGATGGGGCATTGTGATTTATAAAAAGAAATCGTTGTGTGGTTTGGTAAAGAGCTGAACATGGTGATTTTGTGTTCGAAAACAATAACTCACTAGTATTCAAATCCCCCATCCCCCCCCCCCCACACCCCACCCCCAGGGTTGATTGAGATGACGAGTTGTCCGTTGTCATGCCCGTCGTCGTCCTTGTGTGAACACTCTTGCAACTTCATTATTATTATCTTTACCAAACTGCTAATTTTCATATATTTTATATACTCTTTATTACTGTAGAATAATACAACGAATAAAACAAGTAATGTTAACAATACTATAAATAATAAAATATAACAAAAAAATTTAAATCGGCATGAAATATGTGTAGTTTAAACACACTATGTACACACTGTTTTACGATTGTAGGCAATAAACGGTTCTATTCTATTCTATTCTATCGACGGTGCATGGGTGGGTTGCGTATGGTGATCTAATATGCGCATTGAACTCTGGGTAAGAATTTCAAACAAGATGGCGGTAAATTTGGATAATTCGGAAATGTGTCAATATATTCGTGAATAAATTTTGGATAATCTGAGATATTTCATCGTGGCAGGTAAATTTTGAAACACCAATCGACTCAAAAAAAAATCTTCTTTCAACTATGCATATATAATATACAAACAATGCTGTTTAAAAGCGTGAAAACCTTCCCAACAGATTCCGGTTGGAAAGTCCAGTCGTAAAATGTGCAATAATCAATACACGTTTGATGCTCGCCAATACGAAAATTTTTAAAAGAGCATTAAACGTGTAATTACTGACCACTATAAAATAATAGAGGGTCACCATGTAACCGCTCTAATCCAATGAATATTTCTAGATATTGTGCTAGGTGCAATACAAGTATGTTGTTTATGTTTTATTTTTTAAATTGTGTTTTTTGTTTGCCGAGATAGAGAGAAAAGGGAATGCTTACGGGAAAGGGCCCTATTCTTAAAAATGAATACATCCTTATGGTTCTTCGATCTTGACTAATTTGGCGAGAATCGTACTATCAATACAATTCCGGATAAGTCTGAAATCGTTTCTATATATATATCTCATAATGTGACTATTTCGTGTAAAACACTAGTGTATTACAGATGCAAATGAGGACAGAATCACTGTGTTTGTAAAGAGCCCAGCTGTATTCAAGTACCCAAAAAAATGCATTCCCGTTTGCATTCCGCTTGCATTCCGTTTTAAAAGTCCGTTTATATTTCATTTTTAAATGCATTTTATAAAAAATGCAAATCATTTGAGTTCTTCGATGCATTCAGCCTTTATGAACGAAACTCTGCCTTCATTTAAAATGCACGGAACGAACGCAATAATAATGTGTTTGTTTAAATGCATAAACGAAGAAAATTGCTACATCTCTTAAGATTAAATCACGCATGGTTATACGCAATGATATCTAACCATGCGATTATTATCACGAACCGGCGACTTATGTGATGTGATCATATTCAAGAATGTGTATTTTTTGTTGACATTATTTGGTGGTGCAGATAATGATTATTTTTTTTCTTTTTCTTCCGGGTTTATTTTAGTTTCATCAAAAGTGTAACAAACATAACACTATATAACGATAACCGGCTGTTTTTTGCAACATTATTTTAGTTTTATATTGAAATAATTTAAAGTCAGTGCTATTACAAAAAGTAAATGTGTAATCGTGCTGCATCGGTTCTTGAACACCATTTTCACAATTGTAATATTTGTATATTAAATACTGAAAAACGCCCTTCCCTATTAATCGAAATTATAAATATCAACTCAAAAGGAAATACAGGAAGTTATCCGAAATAGAATAAGGCCAAGAAGATATGCGAAGGTCTTTGCGTTCGTTTCGTTAGTTCGTTCGTTTTTCAGCAGTTTATCCGTTTTAAAAAAAAACATTCATCGTCCTTATTTTTAAAACGACAAACGATAAAAACGTAATGCAACGAACGAAAACGAACGCAATGCATTTTTTAAAATATAGATCGTACAGCGTTCGTTCAATGTCATTTGCGTTACTTGACGCAACTGGGTCTGTATACAGAATTGTTGCATGGTATATCTTACGGATACATTCAGACAATTTACTATTTAGTTATTATTGAAAGTTTATGGACTTCATATGGACCGAAGCACCATGTACAGTATTTGTTATATTATACCAAATCTGACAAACAAAATTAAATCAATACGTTTATATGGATTTATTTGTCGTCGTTTTTTCTTATTTCTCACGTCCGTTAAAATATGCTATCGGCCGGGCCCGGTCTAGGACCGATGACGTCACAATTAAACAAAGAGTGGAATATGCAAATGAGGTAATAATATTACTTTATAAAATGTAGGTTAGTAACGTTATATTTGTTTAAGGTGACGCATTACTTTTTTTAGCGCGAAAGCGTTAAGCCGCGTTACGTACATGTAGCTGACGTCAAAACACATCAAACAGACGTCGAAATTTCTCTTAGAAATTGCCGCGATATGTAAGGTAAATTTTCAACATTTAAAATGAACTACCACGTTGTTGGGGGGGGGGGGGGGTATTTGTTGGTAATGTGTTATATAGAATCTACATATCATGAATGTGTATTATTGACTTTTAATAAACTCGTTGGATAAAAAGATACAGGGCTAGTATCCTACCATTTTAACCAACTCGTCTTATTATAATCACTAATACACAGTCACTCATGTATTTTTAGTAAAGAATGCTGTAAATAAGATATTTGCACCAATGTTGTAATGGTGGGTCAGATCTGCAGGTAGGTTGTCAACAACATGCTTCATCGTCGCAATATTGTCCTGTTCTTTGATCTTAAAAACCGTCTGATGTCTATGGGGCCTATATAATAAAGAAGCAAGTTTTATGATTTTTCGTACTCACACCCACCTTATTCTTGTTTACATGGTATATATTTAATATTTTCGTGGTACATGGTGTAGGAACGTTTTCAGTTATTGGAAGAGGAGGGTAGGTGTTCTTTTGGAGAGAAAACATATTTGGCAAGGCAAATCAAAAATAGAAACAAGTAAGTTTGTTAAATATTGGGGGGAGGAGACAGACTTCTCGACACAAAATTTTAAAATCAAAATAAAACAACAATGTATTCAATGACATCAATACATGCAACATTATGTGCAGGAAAAGTGACCATTTTTTTTCTCTACATTTATTGGGGGGGGGGGGGAGGGGTGGGGGGGCGGCAGAAGGTCAAAGCAAAGCGTACTCTTCCTCCACCATCAACCACATCTTACGGCCTATTGGGTAGTGGACGATACGTGTATAACTGTGTAATTCATACTTTAAAGTGACATAACAGAATCAGTATTTGATCAATAAATATTAACACCTCACATTCATGGTTGGGGTAATGTTTCGGTGTTTTTGGTTGATGCTCAGCCTTTAATACAAAGTAATTGTTAGTACCTATCATAGTAAATGCTTTTAGTTTTTTAGTGTATATAGCTAATGAATCATTTTTTGGTGCTATCAGATTTTAAACATCAATATGGATATATATTCCATACAAAGGTATGGTAATTTTTCTGTCATAGGTAGATATTTTGATGGATTCCATCACAGAAGAAGATTTTTTATATGATTACTATTGCTTTCTGTTCATGATATACATTTAATGTTTGGATATTCTACGTAACGTTATTAATCTGGTGAAAAAGTTGACTCTCAACCGGAGACTCGAACCCAAGGTCTCGAAGACTTTTTTTTTTCTAAAAATTGTGTAGATTCCTTAGACCTGTCTTTGTGGAAAAAGTGTGATAACTGACATTATCTGATTAATTTGTAAAAAATAAAGTGTACAATATTAATGGTTAATTACCCTTATTAAACTCAAACTCAATGCATATTTATCTTTGTTAAAACAAATATACACGTTTGTCAGCATAATAATTACGGTGGAGAGGGGTAAATATTGTATACAAAAAACAACATAAAAAAAAAATATTGTGGTGGAAAAAAAACACCATAAATCTGAATGTTCATTTTTTGTGAAGTAGCCAACAAAGAAGGAAAACTAAGCTCCTGTCCTCTGTTTACCGTAACAGCACTACACCTACTGAGCCTATCGAGACATTATGGTGAGGATTCAATTATTCACATGTAGCTGTATCCAGTATCATTGGCTGTTTGATATTTATTGCAGTCTAGTTTAAAGTTATACTATTACAATATATATGACATACTAGAACCTGTCAAAATAATAAAATAATGCATACCTACTTTGTATGCAGGGTAAACATGTCTACATTGATGTATTGTAGAAGCAGGTGTTTGTGAAGGCACAAACACATTACTCCATATGCACATTAAAGATCCATTTAACATCTTTGTTCATGATAAATCAGTGATACAAAACACTCACAAACCCTTCTTCGGAAATGTGGCTGCCTTGATATTATAATCAAAGGGAATTTATTTGTGTTCACAGTAGAAAGAAATAGAATTATTCATTTTACCTACTACACAGTGATAGATTGTATATGTACCTATACTTGCCCATATATTTTATATTTTAGCATCTCATTCTGCATACCCTAGTATCTGAGTAATAGGCAAAAATCCAGGACAGATACTCATTAGATGATAACAGGAGCCAGCATTTTGCCAGACCATAAAGGAGGTGTGACCATAGTCATGACAGCTTGCTATCACATGAAACTATACCATCTGCGACTGTGTATTAGAGTTCATGCATTTGCAATTGGATAGTGATTTGGGATAAGCATTCATATTTCTACAATGTATTCATCACTATATCTGCCCAAAGGATTTTCCTATCACATAAAAGACAGGAACAGTTTTAAGTATTAACTAAAGCACATATTATGTTGGGACCTTCTATAGATCAAGTTAATGGCCTTTACATATACAAGAACTGATCCTAATCCTCAACAGAGCGACCTAAAACTATTTTATTGCAAAAAATTGAAAACAATAATAATTGTGAAAACATAATACCATTCTATATTTTCTTTATCTCACTGAGCACTGTTGGGTGTATAAGTATGTTTAAAAGTGTCCTAACTGACATCGTCACAGAGAAACTTTTATATTGTTTCATCATGCTCTTTATGGGGTTTATGTGATAAAATGAATCTCACAATATATTGCTTTAAAAAAAGGAAAACAAATGACTAATGATCTACCCTATATTGTTAAGAGCATGCAATAGGAAACACACTTTTTTTTCTGTTTGGCTCTAAGATAGCAAGTTTCATACTGACAGACATACACTTGATTGTCATTGCCATAAAGGGACACGCGGCAGATCTTGAAGTGTGTA
>JAWPHD010017828.1:0-42761 GCA_037043455.1 Cyrtodaria siliqua
TCATTTTGCGTGCCATAGACTGCCAGTGGCATTTCTGACGTGGTCATCTCTGTTGAAAGTACGTATACAAATGAAAAACTTACGGTGAAACTCATTGTTGCCGTGTCATGGCTTGTACATGCAACTTCTGGGCTCACTTGGTAAGAGATTAACGTTGTGTCTTGATACAGGTTTGCTGCAATAATCATAACAAGTATCATAGTAACAACCATTACAACACGCCAGATAATAATGTACATATTCTATACGTAATACCTTTATAAATAATAACCATTTGGACACTCAGATCGCAGAAAGAGCAACGTTATCTCTATTTTTCTATTTACCCGTAAACGAATTACGTCCTAGGACATAAAATGTCAACGAGTATCAATTTTGCGTGCCATAGAGTGCCAGTGGCATTTCTGACGTGGTCATCTCTGTTGAAAGTACGTATACAAATGAAAAACTTACGGTGAAACTCATTGTTGCCGTGTCATGGCTTGTACATGCAACTTCTGGGCTCACTTGGTAAGAGATTAACGTTGTGTCTTGATACAGGTTTGCTGCAATAATCATAACAAGTATCATAGTAACAACCATTACAACACGCCAGATAATAATGTACATATTCTTTACATAATACCTTTATAAATAATAAACCATTTGGACACTCAGATCGCAGAAAGAGCAACGTTATCTCTATTTTTTCTATTTACCCGTAAACGAATTACGTCCCTTGGACATAAAATGTCAACGAGTATCATTTTGCGTGCCATAGAGTGCCAGTGGCATTTCTGACGTGGTCATCTCTGTTGAAAGTACGTATACAAATGAAAAACTTACGGTGAAACTCATTTCTGCCGTGTCATGGCTTGTACATGCAACTTCTGGGCTCACTTGGTAAGAGATTAACGTTGTGTCTGATACAGTTTGCTGCAATAATCATAACAAGTATCATAGTAACAACCATTACAACACGCCAGATAATAATGTCATATTCTATACGTTATACCTTTATAAATAATAACCATTTGGACACTCAGATCGCAGAAAGAGCAACGTTATCTCTATTTTTTCTATTTACCCGTAAACGAATTACGTCCTTGGACATAAAATGTCAACGAGTATCATTTTGCGTGCCATAGAGTGCCAGTGGCATTTCTGACGTGGTCATCTCTGTTGAAAAGTACGTATACAAATGAAAAACTTACGGTGAAACTCATTGTTGCCGTGTCATGGCTTGTACATGCAACTTCTGGGCTCACTTGGTAAGAGATTAACGTTGTGTCTTGATACAGGTTTGCTGCAATAATCATAACAAGTATCATAGTAACACCATTACAACACGCCAGATAATAATGTACATATTCTATACGTAATACCTTTATAAATAATAACCATTTGCACACTCAGATCGCAGAAAGAGCAACGTTATCTCTTTTTTTTCTATTTACCCGTAAACGAATTACGTCCCTTGGACATAAAATGTCAACGAGTATCATTTTGCGTGCCATAGACTGCCAGTGGCATTTCTGACGTGGTCATCTCTGTTGAAAGTACGTATACAAATGAAAAACTTACGGTGAAACTCATTGTTGCCGTGTCATGGCTTGTACATGCAACTTCTGGGCTCACTTGGTAAGAGATTAACGTTGTGTCTTGATACAGGTTTGCTGCAATAATCATAACAAGTATCATAGTAACAACCATTACAACACGCCAGATAATATTGTACATATTCTATACGTAATACCTTTATAAATAATAACCATTTGGACACTCAGATCGCAGAAAGAGCAACGTTATCTCTATTTTTTCTATTACCCGTAAACGAATTACGTCCCTTGGACATAAAATGTCAACGAGTATCATTTTGCGTGCCATAGAGTGCCAGTGGCATTTCTGACGTGGTCATCTCTGTTGAAAGTACGTATACAAATGAAAACTTACGGTGAAACTCATTGTTGCCGTGTCATGGCTTGTACATGCAACTTCTGGGCTCACTTGGTAAGAGATTAACGTTGTGTCTTGATAATAATATAATAATAATAATAATAATAATAAATTCTTTATTTCATGAAGGTACAACTCATTAAGATTATACAAACAATTGCACAACACTTATCTTCCATGAGGCCTTCTGATAACAACAGCAACTTATAAACAATAGCAAGTGAATACATGCAAGTAACATTATAATATGTTTCAAGCTGGCATTAAAAACAAGTATTCACTACTAACACAACTTAATTTGAGCAGAACACCTGTTATCTTGAATAGAAATAATTTATAATTGTGTTGAAAGCATAAATAGAAACAGAAGTCCGGATATTTTCTGGGATTGAATTCCAAGTCCGCATGGCAACATAGGTAAAAGATTGTTTTAAATATTCGGATTTAGGTCTAGGATGCTTAATGTCATGTTTAATGCATGATCTTAAATTATATCTGCTATTTTCAGAAAATGTTATTAATTTACTTATGTATATTGGTGTAAGATTATGAATTGCTTTATAAACTAAAACACCTACTTGAAATTTACATCTTGTGTCAAATGACATCCAATTTAACTCATTGAAAAGATTTGCAGAAGGTGTATGTAAAGGTTTTATCAAAATCCAGCGTGCGATGCTTTTTTGTAAAGTAACAACCTTTGTAAAATTTAATTTAGTACAATTACTCCAGAGGATAGATCCATAATCAAATATTGGAACTAAATATGCATTATAGAATAGCTTTTTCATATCAAGTGTCAAATATTTAGATATTCGTCTTAAAAGAGTGAATTTACTCGATATATGATTACAGACTTTGCTTATCTGAACATCCCACTTTAGATGTTGATCTATTGTAATTCCGAGAAGTTTTTGAGAAGACACTGATTGTATCAGGCAATTATCTATCGAAAGCGTGAGTTTTCAAGAATGGTTTATTTTATATTTTGAACCTATTAGCATACATGTTGTTTTTGTAGGATTTATAACCATTTTATTTATAGTGCACCATTTATTTATGTTATTTAAGTCAGTTTGTAATTTATTCTCAATGGATGACACATCCAGCCCTGATGTATGTAGCGTGGAGTCATCAGCATACATGTCAACTGAAGCTTCTTTGGAAGCTAAAGGTAGATCATTTACATAAATCAAGAACAAAAGTGGTCCTAGGATAGATCCCTGAGGGACACCTGATTTGATGATTCTCTCCTCAGATTGATACTGTCCAACTCTGACTACTTGTGTCCTGTTAGACAGATATGACTGAAACCAACGTATTGTTAAAGTCGAAAAATGATACAAATTACAGGTTTGCTGCAATAATCATAACAAGTATCATAGTAACAACCATTACAACACGCCAGATAATAATGTACATATTCTTTACGTAATACCTTTATAAATAATAACCATTTGGACACTCAGATCGCAGAAAGAGCAACGTTATCTCTATTTTTTCTATTTACCCGTAAACGAATTACGTCCCTTGGACATAAAATGTCAACGAGTATCATTTTGCGTGCCATAGAGTGCCAGTGGCATTTCTGACGTGGTCATCTCTGTTGAAAGTACGTATACAAATGAAAAACTTACGGTGAAACTCATTGTTGCCGTGTCATGGCTTGTACATGCAACTTCTGGGCTCACTTGGTAAGAGATTAACGTTGTGTCTTGATACAGGTTTGCTGCAATAATCATAACAAGTATCATAGTAACAACCATTACAACACGCCAGATAATAATGTACATATTCTATACGTAATACCTTTATAAATAATAACCATTTGGACACTCAGATCGCAGAAAGAGCAACGTTATCTCTATTTTTTCTATTTACCCGTAAACGAATTACGTCCCTTGGACATAAAATGTCAACGAGTATCATTTTGCGTGCCATAGAGTGCCAGTGGCATTTCTGACGTGGTCATCTCTGTTGAAAGTACGTATACAAATGAAAAACTTACGGTGAAACTCATTGTTGCCGTGTCATGGCTTGTACATGCAACTTCTGGGCTCACTTGGTAAGAGATTAACGTTGTGTCTTGATACAGGTTTGCTGCAATAATCATAACAAGTATCATAGTAACAACCATTACAACACGCCAGATAATAATGTACATATTCTATACGTAATACCTTTATAAATAATAACCATTTGGACACTCAGATCGCAGAAAGAGCAACGTTATCTCTATTTTTTCTATTTACCCGTAAACGAATTACGTCCCTTGGATATAAAATGTCAACGAGTATCATTTTGCGTGCCATAGAGTGCCAGTGGCATTTCTGACGTGGTCATCTCTGTTGAAAGTACGTATACAAATGAAAAACTTACGGTGAAACTCATTGTTGCCGTGTCATGGCTTGTACATGCAACTTCTGGGCTCACTTGGTAAGAGATTAACGTTGTGTCTTGATACAGGTTTGCTGCAATAATCATAACAAGTATCATAGTAACAACCATTACAACACGCCAGATAATAATGTACATATTCTATACGTAATACCTTTATAAATAATAACCATTTGGACACTCAGATCGCAGAAAGAGCAACGTTATCTCTATTTTTTCTAATTACCCGTAAACGAATTACGTCCATTGGACATAAAATGTCAACGAGTATCATTTTGCGTGCCATAGAGTGCCAGTGGCATTTCTGACGTGGTCATCTCTGTTGAAAGTACGTATACAAATAAAAAACTTACGGTGAAACTCATTGTTGCCGTGTCATGGCTTGTACATGCAACTTCTGGGCTCACTTGGTAAGAGATTAACGTTGTGTCTTGATAATAATATAATAATAATAATAATAATAATAAATTCTTTATTTCATGAAGGTACAACTTATTAAGATTGTACAAACAATTGCACAACACTTATCTTCCAAGAGGCCTTCTGATAACAACAGCAACTTATAAACAATAGCAAGTGAATACATGCACGTAACATTAATAATATGTTTCAAGCTGGCATTAAAAACAAGTATTCACTACTAACACAACTTAATTTGAACAGAACACCTGTTATCTTGAAATAGAAATAATTTATAATTGTGTTTGAAAGCATAAATAGAAACAGAAGTCCGGATATTTTCTGGGATTGAATTCCAAGTCCGCATGGCAACATAGGTAAAAGATTGTTTTAAATATTCGGATTTAGGTCTAGGATGCTTAATGTCATGTTTAATGCATGATCTTAAATTATATCTGCTATTTTCAGAAAATGTTATTAATTTACTTATGTATATTGGTGTAAGATTATGAATTGCTTTATAAACTAAAACACCTACTTGAAATTTACATCTTGTTTCAAATGACATCCAATTTAACTCATTGAAAAGATTTGCAGAAGGTGTATGTAAAGGTTTTATCAAAATCCAGCGTGCGATGCTTTTTTGTAAAGTAACAACCTTTGTAAAATTTAATTTAGTACAATTACTCCAGAGGATAGATCCATAATCAAATATTGGAACTAAATATTGGAACTAAATATGCATTATAGAATAGCTTTTTCATATCAAGTGTCAAATATTTAGATATTCGTCTTAAAAGAGTGAATTTACTCGATATATGATTACAGACTTTGCTTATCTGAACATCCCACTTTAGATGTTGATCTATTGTAATTCCGAGAAGTTTTTGAGAAGACACTGATTGTATCAGGCAATTATCTATCGAAAGCGTGAGTTTTCAAGAATGGTTTATTTTATATTTTGAACCTAATAGCATACATGTTGTTTTTGTAGGATTTATAACCATGTTATTTATAGTGCACCATTTATTTATGTTATTTAAGTCAGTTTGTAATTTATTCTCAATGGATGACACATCCAGCCCTGATGTATGTAGCGTGGAGTCATCAGCATACATGTCAACTGAAGCTTCTTTGGAAGCTAAAGGTAGATCATTTACATAAATCAAGAACAAAAGTGGTCCTAGGATAGATCCCTGAGGGACACCTGATTTGATGATTCTCTCCTCAGATTGATACTGTCCAACTCTGACTACTTGTGTCCTGTTAGACAGATATGACTGAAACCAACGTATTGTTAAGTCGAAAAATGATACAAATTACAGGTTTGCTGCAATAATCATAACAAGTATCATAGTAACAACCATTACAACACGCCAGATAATAATGTACATATTCTTTACGTAATACCTTTATAAATAATAACCATTTGGACACTCAGATCGCAGAAAGAGCAACGTTATCTCTATTTTTTCTATTTACCCGTAAACGAATTACGTCCCTTGGACATAAAATGTCAACGAGTATCATTTTGCGTGCCATAGAGTGCCAGTGGCATTTCTGACGTGGTCATCTCTGTTGAAAGTACGTATACAAATGAAAAACTTACGGTGAAACTCATTGTTGCCGTGTCATGGCTTGTACATGCAACTTCTGGGCTCACTTGGTAAGAGATTAACGTTGTGTCTTGATACAGGTTTGCTGCAATAATCATAACAAGTATCATAGTAACAACCATTACAACACGCCAGATAATAATGTACATATTCTATACGTAATACCTTTATAAATAATAACCATTTGGACACTCAGATCGCAGAAAGAGCAACGTTATCTCTATTTTTTCTATTTACCCGTAAACGAATTACGTCCCTTGGACATAAAATGTCAACGAGTATCATTTTGCGTGCCATAGAGTGCCAGTGGCATTTCTGACGTGGTCATCTCTGTTGAAAGTACGTATACAAATGAAAAACTTACGGTGAAACTCATTGTTGCCGTGTCATGGCTTGTACATGCAACTTCTGGGCTCACTTGGTAAGAGATTAACGTTGTGTCTTGATACAGGTTTGCTGCAATAATCATAACAAGTATCATAGTAACAACCATTACAACACGCCAGATAATAATGTACATATTCTATACGTAATACCTTTATAAATAATAACCATTTGGACACTCAGATCGCAGAAAGAGCAACGTTATCTCTATTTTTTCTATTTACCCGTAAACGAATTACGTCCCTTGGACATAAAATGTCAACGAGTATCATTTTGCCCGCCATAGAGTGCCAGTGGCATTTCTGACGTGGTCATCTCTGTTGAAAGTACGTATACAAATGAAAAACTTACGGTGAAACTCATTGTTGCCGTGTCATGGCTTGTACATGCAACTTCTGGGCTCACTTGGTAAGAGATTAACGTTGTGTCTTGATACAGGTTTGCTGCAATAATCATAACAAGTATCATAGTAACAACCATTACAACACGCCAGATAATAATGTACATATTCTATACGTAATACCTTTATAAATAATAACCATTTGGACACTCAGATCGCAGAAAGAGCAACGTTATCTCTATTTTTTCTAATTACCCGTAAACGAATTACGTCCATTGGACATAAAATGTCAACGAGTATCATTTTGCGTGCCATAGAGTGCCAGTGGCATTTCTGACGTGGTCATCTCTGTTGAAAGTACGTATACAAATAAAAACTTACGGTGAAACTCATTGTTGCCGTGTCATGGCTTGTACATGCAACTTCTTGGCTCACTTGGTAAGAGATTAACGTTGTGTCTTGATAATAATATAATAATAATAATAATAATAATAAATTCTTTATTTCATGAAGGTACAACTTATTAAGATTATACAAACAATTGCACAACACTTATCTTCCAAGAGGCCTTCTGATAACAACAGCAACTTATAAACAATAGCAAGTGAATACATGCACGTAACATTAATAATATGTTTCAAGCTGGCATTAAAAACAAGTATTCACTACTAACACAACTTAATTTGAGCAGAACACCTGTTATCTTGAAATAGAAATAATTTATAATTGTGTTTGAAAGCATAAATAGAAACAGAAGTCCGGATATTTTCTGGGATTGAATTCCAAGTCCGCATGGCAACATAGGTAAAAGATTGTTTTAAATATTCGGATTTAGGTCTAGGATGCTTAATGTCATGTTTAATGCATGATCTTAAATTATATCTGCTATTTTCAGAAAATGTTATTAATTTACTTATGTATATTGGTGTAAGATTATGAATTGCTTTATAAACTAAAACACCTACTTGAAATTTACATCTTGTTTCAAATGACATCCAATTTAACTCATTGAAAAGATTTGCAGAAGGTGTATGTAAAGGTTTTATCAAAATCCAGCGTGCGATGCTTTTTTGTAAAGTAACAACCTTTGTAAAATTTAATTTAGTACAATTACTCCAGAGGATAGATCCATAATCAAATATTGGAACTAAATATGCATTATAGAATAGCTTTTTCATATCAAGTGTCAAATATTTAGATATTCGTCTTAAAAGAGTGAATTTACTCGATATATGATTACAGACTTTACTTATCTGAACATCCCACTTTAGATGTTGATCTATTGTAATTCCGAGAAGTTTTTGAGAAGACACTGATTGTATCAGGCAATTATCTATCGAAAGCGTGAGTTTTCGAGAATGGTTTATTTTATATTTTGAACCTAATAGCATACATGTTGTTTTTGTAGGATTTATAACCATGTTATTTATAGTGCACCATTTATTTATGTTATTTAAGTCAGTTTGTAATTTATTCTCAATGGATGACACATCCAGCCCTGATGTATGTAGCGTGGAGTCATCAGCATACATGTCAACTGAAGCTTCTTTGGAAGCTAAAGGTAGATCATTTACATAAATCAAGAACAAAAGTGGTCCTAGGATAGATCCCTGAGGGACACCTGATTTGATGATTCTCTCCTCAGATTGATACTGTCCAACTCTGACTACTTGTGTCCTGTTAGACAGATATGACTGAAACCAACGTATTGTTAAAGTCGAAAAATGATACAAATTACAGGTTTGCTGCAATAATCATAACAAGTATCATAGTAACAACCATTACAACACGCCAGATAATAATGTACATATTCTTTACGTAATACCTTTATAAATAATAACCATTTGGACACTCAGATCGCAGAAAGAGCAACGTTATCTCTTTTTTTTCTATTTACCCGTAAACGAATTACGTCCCTTGGACATAAAATGTCAACGAGTATCATTTTGCGTGCCATAGAGTGCCAGTGGCATTTCTGACGTGGTCATCTCTGTTGAAAGTACGTATACAAATGAAAAACTTACGGTGAAACAGATTGTTGCCGTGTCATGGCTTGTACATGCAACTTCTGGGCTCACTTGGTAAGAGATTAACGTTGTGTCTTGATACAGGTTTGCTGCAATAATCATAACAAGTATCATAGTAACAACCATTACAACACGCCAGATAATAATGTACATATTCTATACGTAATACCTTTATAAATAATAACCATTTGGACACTCAGATCGCAGAAAGAGCAACGTTATCTCTATTTTTTCTATTTACCCGTAAACGAATTACGTCCCTTGGACATAAAATGTCAACGAGTATCATTTTGCGTGCCATAGAGTGCCAGTGGCATTTCTGACGTGGTCATCTCTGTTGAAAGTACGTATACAAATGAAAAACTTACGGTGAAACTCATTGTTGCCGTGTCATGGCTTGTACATGCAACTTCTGGGCTCACTTGGTAAGAGATTAACGTTGTGTCTTGATACAGGTTTGCTGCAATAATCATAACAAGTATCATAGTAACAACCATTACAACACGCCAGATAATAATGTACATATTCTATACGTAATACCTTTATAAATAATAACCATTTGGACACTCAGATCGCAGAAAGAGCAACGTTATCTCTATTTTTTCTATTTACCCGTAAACGAATTACGTCCCTTGGACATAAAATGTCAACGAGTATCATTTTGCCCGCCATAGAGTGCCAGTGGCATTTCTGACGTGGTCATCTCTGTTGAAAGTACGTATACAAATGAAAAACTTACGGTGAAACTCATTGTTGCCGTGTCATGGCTTGTACATGCAACTTCTGGGCTCACTTGGTAAGAGATTAACGTTGTGTCTTGATACAGGTTTGCTGCAATAATCATAACAAGTATCATAGTAACAACCATTACAACACGCCAGATAATAATGTACATATTCTATACGTAATACCTTTATAAATAATAACCATTTGGACACTCAGATCGCAGAAAGAGCAACGTTATCTCTATTTTTTCTAATTACCCGTAAACGAATTACGTCCATTGGACATAAAATGTCAACGAGTATCATTTTGCGTGCCATAGAGTGCCAGTGGCATTTCTGACGTGGTCATCTCTGTTGAAAGTACGTATACAAATAAAAACTTACGGTGAAACTCATTGTTGCCGTGTCATGGCTTGTACATGCAACTTCTTGGCTCACTTGGTAAGAGATTAACGTTGTGTCTTG
The DNA here is from genome assembly GCA_037043455.1 of Cyrtodaria siliqua. Classification (NCBI taxonomy): domain Eukaryota; kingdom Metazoa; phylum Mollusca; class Bivalvia; order Adapedonta; family Hiatellidae; genus Cyrtodaria; species Cyrtodaria siliqua. Next base: position 10,289 of record JAWPHD010017828.1, read on the forward strand.
ATAATAATATAATAATAATAATAATAATAATAAATTCTTTATTTCATGAAGGTACAACTTATTAAGATTATACAAACAATTGCACAACACTTATCTTCCAAGAGGCCTTCTGATAACAACAGCAACTTATAAACAATAGCAAGTGAATACATGCACGTAACATTAATAATATGTTTCAAGCTGGCATTAAAAACAAGTATTCACTACTAACACAACTTAATTTGAGCAGAACACCTGTTATCTTGAAATAGAAATAATTTATAATTGTGTTTGAAAGCATAAATAGAAACAGAAGTCCGGATATTTTCTGGGATTGAATTCCAAGTCCGCATGGCAACATAGGTAAAAGATTGTTTTAAATATTCGGATTTAGGTCTAGGATGCTTAATGTCATGTTTAATGCATGATCTTAAATTATATCTGCTATTTTCAGAAAATGTTATTAATTTACTTATGTATATTGGTGTAAGATTATGAATTGCTTTATAAACTAAAACACCTACTTGAAATTTACATCTTGTTTCAAATGACATCCAATTTAACTCATTGAAAAGATTTGCAGAAGGTGTATGTAAAGGTTTTATCAAAATCCAGCGTGCGATGCTTTTTTGTAAAGTAACAACCTTTGTAAAATTTAATTTAGTACAATTACTCCAGAGGATAGATCCATAATCAAATATTGGAACTAAATATGCATTATAGAATAGCTTTTTCATATCAAGTGTCAAATATTTAGATATTCGTCTTAAAAGAGTGAATTTACTCGATATATGATTACAGACTTTACTTATCTGAACATCCCACTTTAGATGTTGATCTATTGTAATTCCGAGAAGTTTTTGAGAAGACACTGATTGTATCAGGCAATTATCTATCGAAAGCGTGAGTTTTCGAGAATGGTTTATTTTATATTTTGAACCTAATAGCATACATGTTGTTTTTGTAGGATTTATAACCATGTTATTTATAGTGCACCATTTATTTATGTTATTTAAGTCAGTTTGTAATTTATTCTCAATGGATGACACATCCAGCCCTGATGTATGTAGCGTGGAGTCATCAGCATACATGTCAACTGAAGCTTCTTTGGAAGCTAAAGGTAGATCATTTACATAAATCAAGAACAAAAGTGGTCCTAGGATAGATCCCTGAGGGACACCTGATTTGATGATTCTCTCCTCAGATTGATACTGTCCAACTCTGACTACTTGTGTCCTGTTAGACAGATATGACTGAAACCAACGTATTGTTAAAGTCGAAAAATGATACAAATTACAGGTTTGCTGCAATAATCATAACAAGTATCATAGTAACAACCATTACAACACGCCAGATAATAATGTACATATTCTTTACGTAATACCTTTATAAATAATAACCATTTGGACACTCAGATCGCAGAAAGAGCAACGTTATCTCTTTTTTTTCTATTTACCCGTAAACGAATTACGTCCCTTGGACATAAAATGTCAACGAGTATCATTTTGCGTGCCATAGAGTGCCAGTGGCATTTCTGACGTGGTCATCTCTGTTGAAAGTACGTATACAAATGAAAAACTTACGGTGAAACAGATTGTTGCCGTGTCATGGCTTGTACATGCAACTTCTGGGCTCACTTGGTAAGAGATTAACGTTGTGTCTTGATACAGGTTTGCTGCAATAATCATAACAAGTATCATAGTAACAACCATTACAACACGCCAGATAATAATGTACATATTCTATACGTAATACCTTTATAAATAATAACCATTTGGACACTCAGATCGCAGAAAGAGCAACGTTATCTCTATTTTTTCTATTTACCCGTAAACGAATTACGTCCCTTGGACATAAAATGTCAACGAGTATCATTTTGCGTGCCATAGAGTGCCAGTGGCATTTCTGACGTGGTCATCTCTGTTGAAAGTACGTATACAAATGAAAAACTTACGGTGAAACTCATTGTTGCCGTGTCATGGCTTGTACATGCAACTTCTGGGCTCACTTGGTAAGAGATTAACGTTGTGTCTTGATACAGGTTTGCTGCAATAATCATAACAAGTATCATAGTAACAACCATTACAACACGCCAGATAATAATGTACATATTCTTTACGTAATACCTTTATAATAACCATTTGGACACTCAGATCGCAAAAAGAGCAACGTTATCTCTATTTTTTTCTATTTACCCGTAAACGAATTACGTCCCTTGGACATAAAATGTCAACGAGTATCATTTTGCGTGCCATAGAGTGCCAGTGGCATTTCTGACGTGGTCATCTCTGTTGAAAGTACGTATACAAATGAAAAACTTACGGTGAAACTCATTGTTGTCGTGTCATGGCTTGTACATGCAACTTCTGGGCTCACTTGGTAAGAGATTAACGTTGTGTCTTGATACAGGTTTGCTGCAATAATCATAACAAGTATCATAGTAACAACCATTACTACACGCCAGATAATAATGTACATATTCTTTACGTAATACCTTTATAAATAATAACCATTTGGTCACTCAGATCGCAGAAAGAGCAACGTTATCTCTATTTTTTCTATTTACCCGTAAACGAATTACGTCCCTTGGACATAAAATGTCAACGAGTATCATTTTGCGTGCCATAGAGTGCCAGTGGCATTTCTGACGTGGTCATCTCTGTTGAAAGTACGTATACAAATGAAAAACTTACGGTGAAACTCATTGTTGCCGTGTCATGGCTTGTACATGCAACTTCTGGGCTCACTTGGTAAGAGATTAACGTTGTGTCTTGATACAGGTTTGCTGCAATAATCATAACAAGTATCATAGTAACAACCATTACAACACGCCAGATAATAATGTACATATTCTTTACGTAATACCTTTATAATAACCATTTGGACACTCAGATCGCAGAAAGAGCAACGTTATCTCTATTTTTTTCTATTTACCCGTAAACGAATTACGTCCCTTGGACATAAAATGTCAACGAGTATCATTTTGCGTGCCATAGAGTGCCAGTGGCATTTCTGACGTGGTCATCTCTGTTGAAAGTACGTATACAAATGAAAAACTTACGGTGAAACTCATTGTTGCCGTGTCATGGCTTGTACATGCAACTTCTGGGCTCACTTGGTAAGAGATTAACGTTGTGTCTTGATACAGGTTTGCTGCAATAATCATAACAAGTATCATAGTAACAACCATTACAACACGCCAGATAATAATGTACATATTCTATACGTAATACCTTTATCAATAATAACCATTTGGACACTCAGATCGCAGAAAGAGCAACGTTATCTCTATTTTTTCTATTTACCCGTAAACGAATTACGTCCCTTGGACATAAAATGTCAACGAGTATCATTTTGAGTGCCATAGAGTGCCAGTGGCATTTCTGACGTGGTCATCTCTGTTGAAAGTACGTATACAAATGAAAAACTTACGGTGAAACTCATTGTTGCCGTGTCATGGCTTGTACATGCAACTTCTGGGCTCACTTGGTAAGAGATTAACGTTGTGTCTTGATACAGGTTTGCTGCAATAATCATAACAAGTATCATAGTAACAACCATTACAACACGCCAGATAATAATGTACATATTCTATACGTAATACCTTTATAAATAATAACCATTTGGACACTCAGATCGCAGAAAGAGCAACGTTATCTCTATTTTTTCTATTTACCCGTAAACGAATTACGTCCCTTGGACATAAAATGTCAACGAGTATCATTTTGCGTGCCATAGAGTGCCAGTGGCATTTCTGACGTGGTCATCTCTGTTGAAAGTACGTATACAAATGAAAAACTTACGGTGAAACTCATTGTTGCCGTGTCATGGCTTGTACATGCAACTTCTGGGCTCACTTGGTAAGAGATTAACGTTGTGTCTTGATACAGGTTTGCTGCAATAATCATAACAAGTATCATAGTAACAACCATTACAACACGCCAGATAATATTGTACATATTCTATACGTAATACCTTTATAAATAATAACCATTTGGACACTCAGATCGCAGAAAGAGCAACGTTATCTCTATTTTTTCTATTTACCCGTAAACGAATTACGTCCCTTGGACATAAAATGTCAACGAGTATCATTTTGCGTGCCATAGAGTGCCAGTGGCATTTCTGACGTGGTCATCTCTGTTGAAAGTACGTATACAAATGAAAAACTTACGGTGAAACTCATTGTTGCCGTGTCATGGCTTGTACATGCAACTTCTGGGCTCACTTGGTAAGAGATTAACGTTGTGTCTTGATACAGGTTTGCTGCAATAATCATAACAAGTATCATAGAAACAACCATTACAACACGCCAGATAATAATGTACATATTCTATACGTAATACCTTTATAAATAATAACCATTTGGACACTCAGATCGCAGAAAGAGCAACGTTATCTCTATTTGTTCTATTTACCCGTAAACGAATTACGTCCCTTGGACATAAAATGTCAACGAGTATCATTTTGCGTGCCATAGAGTGCCAGTGGCATTTCTGACGTGGTCATCTCTGTTGAAAGTACGTATACAAATGAAAAACTTACGGTGAAACTCATTGTTGCCGTGTCATGGCTTGTACATGCAACTTCTGGGCTCACTTGGTAAGAGATTAACGTTGTGTCTTGATACAGGTTTGCTGCAATAATCATAACAAGTATCATAGTAACAACCATTACAACACGCCAGATAATAATGTACATATTCTTTACGTAATACCTTTATAAATAATAACCATTTGGTCACTCAGATCGCAGAAAGAGCAACGTTATCTCTATTTTTTCTATATACCCGTAAACGAATTACGTCCCTTGGACATAAAATGTCAACGAGTATCATTTTGCGTGCCATAGAGTGCCAGTGGCATTTCTGACGTGGTCATCTCTGTTGAAAGTACGTATACAAATGAAAAACTTACGGTGAAACTCATTGTTGCCGTGTCATGACTTGTCCATGCAACTTCTGGGCTCACTTGGTAAGAGATTAACGTTGTGTCTTGATACAGGTTTGCTGCAATAATCATAACAAGTATCATAGTAACAACCATTACAACACGCCAGATAATAATGTACATATTCTATACGTAATACCTTTATAAATAATAACCATTTGGACACTCAGATCGCAGAAAGAGCAACGTTATCTCTATTTTTTCTATTTACCCTTAAACGAATTACGTCCCTTGGACATAAAATGTCAACGAGTATCATTTTGCGTGCCATAGAGTGCCAGTGGCATTTCTGACGTGGTCATCTCTGTTGAAAGTACGTATACAAATGAAAAACGTACGGTCAAACTCATTGTTGCCGTGTCATGGCTTGTACATGCAACTTCTGGGCTCACTTGGTAAGAGATTAACGTTGTGTCTTGATACAGGTTTGCTGCAATAATCATAACAAGTATCATAGTAACAACCATTACAACACGCCAGATAATAATGTACATATTCTTTACGTAATACCTTTATAAATAATAACCATTTGGACACTCAGATCGCAGAAAGAGCAACGTTATCTCTATTTTTTCTATTTACCCGTAAACGAATTACGTCCCTTGGACATAAAATGTCAACGAGTATCATTTTGCGTGCCATAGAGTGCCAGTGGCATTTCTGACGTGGTCATCTCTGTTGAAAGTACGTATACAAATGAAAAATTTACGGTGAAACTCATTGTTGCCGTGTCATGGCTTGTACATGCAACTTCTGGGCTCACTTGGTAAGAGATTAACGTTGTGTCTTGATACAGGTTTGCTGCAATAATCATAACAAGTATCATAGTAACAACCATTACAACACGCCAGATAATAATGTACATATTCTATACGTAATACCTTTATAAATAATAACCATTTGGACACTCAGATCGCAGAAAGAGCAACGTTATCTCTATTTTTTCTATTTACCCGTAAACGAATTACGTCCCTTGGACATAAAATGTCAACGAGTATCATTTTGCGTGCCATAGAGTGCCAGTGGCATTTCTGACGTGGTCATCTCTGTTGAAAGTACGTATACAAATGAAAAACTTACGGTGAAACTCATTGTTGCCGTGTCATGGCTTGTACATGCAACTTCTGGGCTCACTTGGTAAGCGATTAACGTTGTGTCTTGATACAGGTTTGCTGCGATAATCATTACAAGTATCATAGTAACAACCATTACAACATGCCAGATAATAATGTACATATTCTATACGTAATACCTTTATAAATAATAACCATTTGGACACTCAGATCGCAGAAAGAGCAACGTTATCTCTATTTTTTCTATTTACCCGTAAACGAATTACGTCCCTTGGACATAAAATGTCAACGAGTATCATTTTGCGTGCCATAGAGTGCCAGTGGCATTTCTGACGTGGTCATCTCTGTTGAAAGTACGTATACAAATGAAAAAACTTACGGTGAAACTCATTGTTGCCGTGTCATGGCTTGTACATGCAACTTCTGGGCTCACTTGGTAAGAGATTAACGTTGTGTCTTGATACAGGTTTGCTGCAATAATCATAACAAGAATCATAGTAACAACCATTACAACACGCCAGATAATAATGTACATATTCTATACGTAATACCTTTATAAATAATAACCATTTGGACACTCAGATCGCAGAAAGAGCAACGTTATCTCTATTTTTTCTATTTACCCGTAAACGAATTACGTCCCTTGGACATAAAATGTCATCGAGTATCATTTTGCGTGCTATAGACTGCCAGTGGCATTTCTGACGTGGTCATCTCTGTTGAAAGTACGTATACAAATGAAAAACTTACGGTGAAACTCATTGTTGCCGTTTCATGGCTTGTACATGCAACTTCTGGGCTCACTTGGTAAGAGATTAACGTTGTGTCTTGATACAGGTTTGTTGCAATAATCATAACAAGTATCATAGTAACAACCATTACAACACGCCAGATAATATTGTACATATTCTATACGTAATACCTTTATAAATAATAACCATTTGGACACTCAGATCGCAGAAAGAGCAACGTTATCTCTATTTTTTCTATTTACCCGTAAACGAATTACGTCCCTTGGACATAAAATGTCAACGAGTATCATTTTGCGTGCCATAGAGTGCCAGTGGCATTTCTGACGTGGTCATCTCTGTTGAAAGTACGTATACAAATGAAAAACTTACGGTGGAACTCATTGTTGCCGTGTCATGGCTTGTACATGCAACTTCTGGGCTCACTCGGTAAGAGATTAACGTTGTGTCTTGATACAGGTTTGCTGCAATAATCATAACAAGTATCATAGTAACAACCATTACAACACGCCAGATAATAATGTACATATTCTATACGTAATACCTTTATAAATAATAACCATTTGGACACTCAGATCGCAGAAAGAGCAACGTTATCTCTATTTTTTTCTATTTACCCGTAAACGAATTACGTCCCTTGGACATAAAATGTCAACGAGTATCATTTTGCGTGCCATAGAGTGCCAGTGGCATTTCTGACGTGGTCATCTCTGTTGAAAGTACGTATACAAATGAAAAACTTACGGTGAAACTCATTGTTGCCGTGTCATGGCTTGTACATGCAACTTCTGGGCTCACTTGGTAAGAGATTAACGTTGTGTCTTGATACAGGTTTGCTGCAATAATCATAACAAGTATCATAGTAACAACCATTACAACACGCCAGATAATAATGTACATATTCTTTACGTAATACCTTTATAAATAATAACCATTTGGTCACTCAGATCGCAGAAAGAGCAACGTTATCTCTATTTTTTCAATATACCCGTAAACGAATTACGTCCCTTGGACATAAAATGTCAACGAGTATCATTTTGCGTGCCATAGAGTGCCAGTGGCATTTCTGACGTGGTCATCTCTGTTGAAAGTACGTATACAAATGAAAAACTTACGGTGAAACTCATTGTTGCCGTGTCATGGCTTGTCCATGCAACTTCTGGGCTCACTTGGTAAGAGATTAACGTTGTGTCTTGATACAGGTTTGCTGCAATAATCATAACAAGTATCATAGTAACAACCATTACAACACGCCAGATAATAATGTACATATTCTATACGTAATACCTTTATAAATAATAACCATTTTGACACTCAGATCGCAGAAAGAGCAACGTTATCTCTATTTTTTCTATTTACCCGTAAACGAATTACGTCCCTTGGACATAAAATGTCAACGAGTTACATTTTGCGTGCCATAGAGTGCCAGTGGCATTTCTGACGTGTTCATCTCTGTTGACAGTACGTATACAAATGAAAAACTTACGGTGAAACTCATTGTTGCCGTGTCATGGCTTGTACATGAAACTTCTGGGCTCACTTGGTAAGAGATTAACGTTGTGTCTTGATACAGGTTTGCTGCAATAATCATAACAAGTATCATAGTAACAACCATTACAACACGCAAGATAATAATGTACATATTCTTTACGTAATACCTTTATAAATAATAACCATTTGGACACTCAGATCGCAGAAAGAGCAACGTTATCTCTATTTTTTCTATTTACCCGTAAACGAATTACGTCCCTTGGACATAAAATGTCAACGAGTATCATTTTGCGTGCCATAGAGTGCCAGTGGCATTTCTGACGTGGTCATCTCTGTTGAAAGTACGTATACAAATGAAAAACTTACGGTGAAACTCATTGTTGCCGTGTCATGGCTTGTACATGCAACTTCTGGGCTCACTTGGTAAGCGATTAACGTTGTGTCTTGATACAGGTTTGCTGCAATAATCATTACAAGTATCATAGTAACAACCATTACAACATGCCAGATAATAATGTACATATTCTATACGTAATACCTTTATAAATAATAACCATTTGGACACTCAGATCGCAGAAAGAGCAACGTTATCTCTATTTTTTCTATTTACCCGTAAACGAATTACGTCCCTTGGACATAAAATGTCAACGAGTATCATTTTGCGTGCCATAGAGTGCCAGTGGCATTTCTGACGTGGTCATCTCTGTTGAAAGTACGTATACAAATGAAAAACTTACGGTGAAACTCATTGTTGCCGTGTCATGTCTTGTACATGCAACTTTTGGGCTCACTTGGTAAGAGATTAACGTTGTGTCTTGATACAGGTTTGCTGGAATAATCATAACAAGTATCATAGTAACAACTATTACAACTCGCCAGATAATAATGTACATATTCTATACGTAATACCTTTATAAATAATAACCATTTGGACACTCAGATCGCAGAAAGAGCAACGTTATCTCTATTTTTTCTATTTACCCGTAAACGAATTACGTCCCTTGGACATAAAATGTCATCGAGTATCATTTTGCGTGCTATAGACTGCCAGTGGCATTTCTGACGTGGTCATCTCTGTTGAAAGTACGTATACAAATGAAAAACTTACGGTGAAACTCATTGTTGCCGTTTCATGGCTTGTACATGCAACTTCTGGGCTCACTTGGTAAGAGATTAACGTTGTGTCTTGATACAGGTTTGCTGCAATAATCATAACAAGTATCATAGTAACAACCATTACAACACGCCAGATAATATTGTACATATTCTATACGTAATACCTTTATAAATAATAACCATTTGGACACTCAGATCGCAGAAAGAGCAACGTTATCTCTATTTTTTCTATTTACCCGTAAACGAATTACGTCCCTTGGACATAAAATGTCAACGAGTATCATTTTGCGTGCCATAGAGTGCCAGTGGCATTTCTGACGTGGTCATCTCTGTTGAAAGTACGTATACAAATGAAAAACTTACGGTGAAACTCATTGTTGCCGTGTCATGGCTTGTACATGCAACTTCTGGGCTCACTCGGTAAGAGATTAACGTTGTGTCTTGATACAGGTTTGCTGCAATAATCATAACAAGTATCATAGTAACAACCATTACAACACGCCAGATAATAATGTACATATTCTATACGTAATACCTTTATAAATAATAACCATTTGGACACTCAGATCGCAGAAAGAGCAACGTTATCTCTATTTTTTCTATTTACCCGTAAACGAATTACGTCCCTTGGACATAAAATGTCAACGAGTATCATTTTGCGAGCCATAGAGTGCCAGTGGCATTTCTGACGTGGTCATCTCTGTTGAAAGTACGTATACAAATGAAAAACTTACGGTGAAACTCATTGTTGCCGTGTCATGGCTTGTACATGCAACTTCTGGGCTCACTTGGTAAGCGATTAACGTTGTGTCTTGATACAGGTTTGCTGCGATAATCATTACAAGTATCATAGTAACAACCATTACAACATGCCAGATAATAATGTACATATTCTATACGTAATACCTTTATAAATAATAACCATTTGGACACTCAGATCGCAGAAAGAGCAACGTTATCTCTATTTTTTCTATTTACCCGTAAACGAATTACGTCCCTTGGACATAAATGTCAACGAGTATCATTTTGCGTGCCATAGAGTGCCAGTGGCATTTCTGACGTGGTCATCTCTGTTGAAAGTACGTATACAAATGAAAAACTTACGGTGAAACTCATTGTTGCCGTGTCATAGCTTGTACATGCAACTTCTGGGCTCACTTGGTAAGAGATTAACGTTGTGTCTTGATACAGGTTTGCTGCAATAATCATAACAAGTATCATAGTAACAACCATTACAACACGCCAGATAATAATGTACATATTCTTTACGTAATACCTTTATAAATTATAACCATTTGGACACTCAGATCGCAGAAAGAGCAACGTTATCTCTATTTTTTCTATTTACCCGTAAACGAATTACGTCCCTTGGACATAAAATTTCATCGAGTATCATTTTGCGTGCTATAGACTGCCAGTGGCATTTCTGACGTGGTCATCTCTGTTGAAAGTACGTATACAAATGAAAAACTTACGGTGAAACTCATTGTTGCCGTTTCATGGCTTGTACATGCAACTTCTGGGCTCACTTGGTAAGAGATTAACGTTGTGTCTTGATACAGGTTTGCTGCAATAATCATAACAAGTATCATAGTAACAACCATTACAACACGCCAGATAATATTGTACATATTCTATACGTAATACCTTTATAAATAATAACCATTTGGACACTCAGATCGCAGAAAGAGCAACGTTATCTCTATTTTTTCTATTTACCCGTAAACGAATTACGTCCCTTGGACATAAAATGTCAACGAGTATCATTTTGCGTGCCATAGAGTGCCAGTGGCATTTCTGACGTGGTCATCTCTGTTGAAAGTACGTATACAAATGAAAAACTTACGGTGAAACTCATTGTTGCCGTGTCATGGCTTGTACATGCAACTTCTGGGCTCACTCGGTAAGAGATTAACGTTGTGTCTTGATACAGGTTTGCTGCAATAATCATAACAAGTATCATAGTAACAACCATTACAACACGCCAGATAATAATGTACATATTCTATACGTAATACCTTTATAAATAATAACCATTTGGACACTCAGATCGCAGAAAGAGCAACGTTATCTCTATTTTTTCTATTTACCCGTAAACGAATTACGTCCCTTGGACATAAAATGTCAACGAGTATCATTTTGCGAGCCATAGAGTGCCAGTGGCATTTCTGACGTGGTCATCTCTGTTGAAAGTACGTATACAAATGAAAAACTTACGGTGAAACTCATTGTTGCCGTGTCATGGCTTGTACATGCAACTTCTGGGCTCACTTGGTAAGCGATTAACGTTGTGTCTTGATACAGGTTTGCTGCGATAATCATTACAAGTATCATAGTAACAACCATTACAACATGCCAGATAATAATGTACATATTCTATACGTAATACCTTTATAAATAATAACCATTTGGACACTCAGATCGCAGAAAGAGCAACGTTATCTCTATTTTTTCTATTTACCCGTAAACGAATTACGTCCCTTGGACATAAATGTCAACGAGTATCATTTTGCGTGCCATAGAGTGCCAGTGGCATTTCTGACGTGGTCATCTCTGTTGAAAGTACGTATACAAATGAAAAACTTACGGTGAAACTCATTGTTGCCGTGTCATAGCTTGTACATGCAACTTCTGGGCTCACTTGGTAAGAGATTAACGTTGTGTCTTGATACAGGTTTGCTGCAATAATCATAACAAGTATCATAGTAACAACCATTACAACACGCCAGATAATAATGTACATATTCTTTACGTAATACCTTTATAAATTATAACCATTTGGACACTCAGATCGCAGAAAGAGCAACGTTATCTCTATTTTTTCTATTTACCCGTAAACGAATTACGTCCCTTGGACATAAAATTTCATCGAGTATCATTTTGCGTGCTATAGACTGCCAGTGGCATTTCTGACGTGGTCATCTCTGTTGAAAGTACGTATACAAATGAAAAACTTACGGTGAAACTCATTGTTGCCGTTTCATGGCTTGTACATGCAACTTCTGGGCTCACTTGGTAAGAGATTAACGTTGTGTCTTGATACAGGTTTGCTGCAATAATCATAACAAGTATCATAGTAACAACCATTACAACACGCCAGATAATATTGTACATATTCTATACGTAATACCTTTATAAATAATAACCATTTGGACACTCAGATCGCAGAAAGAGCAACGTTATCTCTATTTTTTCTATTTACCCGTAAACGAATTACGTCCCTTGGACATAAAATGTCAACGAGTATCATTTTGCGTGCCATAGAGTGCCAGTGGCATTTCTGACGTGGTCATCTCTGTTGAAAGTACGTATACAAATGAAAAACTTACGGTGAAACTCATTGTTGCCGTGTCATGGCTTGTACATGCAACTTCTGGGCTCACTCGGTAAGAGATTAACGTTGTGTCTTGATACAGGTTTGCTGCAATAATCATAACAAGTATCATAGTAACAACCATTACAACACGCCAGATAATAATGTACATATTCTATACGTAATACCTTTATAAATAATAACCATTTGGACACTCAGATCGCAGATAGAGCAACGTTATCTCTATTTTTTCTATTTACCCGTAAACGAATTACGTCCCTTGGACATAAAATGTCAACGAGTATCATTTTGCGTGCCATAGAGTGCCAGTGGCATTTCTGACGTGGTCATCTCTGTTGAAAGTACGTATACAAATGAAAAACTTACGGTGAAACTCATTGTTGCCGTGTCATGGCTTGTACATGCAACTTCTGGGCTCACTTGGTAAGAGATTAACGTTGTGTCTTGATACAGGTTTGCTGCAATAATCATAACAAGTATCATAGTAACAACCATTACAACACGCCAGATAATAATGTACATATTCTATACGTAATATCTTTATAAATAATAACCATTTGGACACTCAGATCGCAGAAAGAGCAACGTTATCTCTATTTTTTCTATTTACCCGTAAACGAATTACGTCCCTTGGACATAAAATTTCATCGAGTATCATTTTGCGTGCTATAGACTGCCAGTGGCATTTCTGACGTGGTCATCTCTGTTGAAAGTACGTATACAAATGAAAAACTTACGGTGAAACTCATTGTTGCCGTTTCATGGCTTGTACATGCAACTTCTGGGCTCACTTGGTAAGAGATTAACGTTGTGTCTTGATACAGGTTTGCTGCAATAATCATAACAAGTATCATAGTAACAACCATTACAACACGCCAGATAATAATGTACATATTCTATACGTAATACCTTTATAAATAATAACCATTTGGACACTCAGATCGCAGAAAGAGCAACGTTATCTCTATTTTTTCTATTTACCCGTAAACGAATTACGTCCCTTGGCCATAAAATGTCAACGAGTATCATTTTGCGAGCCATAGAGTGCCAGTGGCATTTCTGACGTGGTCATCTCTGTTGAAAGTACGTATACAAATGAAAAACTTACGGTGAAACTCATTGTTGCCGTGTCATGGCTTGTACATGCAACTTCTGGGCTCACTTGGTAAGCGATTAACGTTGTGTCTTGATACAGGTTTGCTGCGATAATCATTACAAGTATCAAAGTAACAACCATTACAACATGCCAGATAATAATGTACATATTCTATACGTAATACCTTTATAAATAATAACCATTTGGACACTCAGATCGCAGAAAGAGCAACGTTATCTCTATTTTTTCTATTTACCCGTAAACGAATTACGTCCCTTGGACATAAAATGTCAACGAGTATCATTTTGCGTGCCATAGAGTGCCAGTGGCATTTCTGACGTGGTCATCTCTGTTGAAAGTACGTATACAAATGAAAAACTTACGGTGAAACTCATTGTTGCCGTGTCATGGCTTGTACATGCAACTTCTGGGCTCACTTGGTAAGAGATTAACGTTGTGTCTTGATACAGGTTTGCTGCAATAATCATAACAAGTATCATAGTAACAACCATTACAACACGCCAGATAATAATGTACATATTCTATACGTAATACCTTTATAAATAATAACCATTTGGACACTCAGATCGCAGAAAGAGCAACGTTATCTCTATTTTTTCTATTTACCCGTAAACGAATTACGTCCCTTGGACATAAAATTTCATCGAGTATCATTTTGCGTGCTATAGACTGCCAGTGGCATTTCTGACGTGGTCATCTCTGTTGAAAGTACGTATACAAATGAAAAACTTACGGTGAAACTCATTGTTGCCGTTTCATGGCTTGTACATGCAACTTCTGGGCTCACTTGGTAAGAGATTAACGTTGTGTCTTGATACAGGTTTGCTGCAATAATCATAACAAGTATCATAGTAACAACCATTACAACACGCCAGATAATATTGTACATATTCTATACGTAATACCTTTATAAATAATAACCATTTGGACACTCAGATCGCAGAAAGAGCAACGTTATCTCTATTTTTTCTATTTACCCGTAAACGAATTACGTCCCTTGGACATAAAATGTCAACGAGTATCATTTTGCGTGCCATAGAGTGCCAGTGGCATTTCTGACGTGGTCATCTCTGTTGAAAGTACGTATACAAATGAAAAACTTACGGTGAAACTCATTGTTGCCGTGTCATGGCTTGTACATGCAACTTCTGGGCTCACTCGGTAAGAGATTAACGTTGTGTCTTGATACAGGTTTGCTGCAATAATCATGACAAGTATCATAGTAACAACCATTACAACACGCCAGATAATAATGTACATATTCTATACGTAATACCTTTATAAATAATAACCATTTGGACACTCAGATCGCAGATAGAGCAACGTTATCTCTATTTTTTCTATTTACCCGTAAACGAATTACGTCCCTTGGACATAAAATGTCAACGAGTATCATTTTGCGTGCCATAGAGTGCCAGTGGCATTTCTGACGTGGTCATCTCTGTTGAAAGTACGTATACAAATGAAAAACTTACGGTGAAACTCATTGTTGCCGTGTCATGGCTTGTACATGCAACTTCTGGGCTCACTTGGTAAGAGATTAACGTTGTGTCTTGATACAGGTTTGCTGCAATAATCATAACAAGTATCATAGTAACAACCATTACAACACGCCAGATAATAATGTACATATTCTATACGTAATACCTTTATAAATAATAACCATTTGGACACTCAGATCGCAGAAAGAGCAACGTTATCTCTATATTTTCTATTTACCCGTAAACGAATTACGTCCCTTGGACATAAAATTTCATCGAGTATCATTTTGCGTGCTATAGACTGCCAGTGGCATTTCTGACGTGGTCATCTCTGTTGAAAGTACGTATACAAATGAAAAACTTACGGTGAAACTCATTGTTGCCGTTTCATGGCTTGTACATGCAACTTCTGGGCTCACTTGGTAAGAGATTAACGTTGTGTCTTGATACAGGTTTGCTGCAATAATCATAACAAGTATCATAGTAACAACCATTACAACACGCCAGATAATATTGTACATATTCTATACGTAATACCTTTATAAATAATAACCATTTGGACACTCAGATCGCAGAAAGAGCAACGTTATCTCTATTTTTTCTATTTACCCGTAAACGAATTACGTCCCTTGGACATAAAATGTCAACGAGTATCATTTTGCGTGCCATAGAGTGCCAGTGGCATTTCTGACGTGGTCATCTCTGTTGAAAGTACGTATACAAATGAAAAACTTACGGTGAAACTCATTGTTGCCGTGTCATGGCTTGTACATGCAACTTCTGGGCTCACTCGGTAAGAGATTAACGTTGTGTCTTGATACAGGTTTGCTGCAATAATCATAACAAGTATCATAGTAACAACCATTACAACACGCCAGATAATAATGTACATATTCTATACGTAATACCTTTATAAATAATAACCATTTGGACACTCAGATCGCAGATAGAGCAACGTTATCTCTATTTTTTCTATTTACCCGTAAACGAATTACGTCCCTTGGACATAAAATGTCAACGAGTATCATTTTGCGTGCCATAGAGCTGCCAGTGGCATTTCTGACGTGGTCTCTCTGTTGAAAGTACGTATACAAATGAAAAACTTACGGTGAAACTCATTGTTGCCGTGTCATGGCTTGTACATGCAACTTCTGGCTCACTTGGTAAGAGATTAACGTTGTGTCTTGATACAGGTTTGCTGCAATAATCATAACAAGTATCATAGTAACAACCATTACAACACGCCAGATAATAATGTACATATTCTTTACGTAAAACCTTTATAAATAATAAACCATTTGGACACTCAGATCGCAGAAAGAGCAACGTTATCTCTATTTTTCTATTTACCCGTAAACGAATTACGTCCCCTTGGACAGAAAATGTCAACGAGTATCATTTTGCGTGCCATAGTGTGCCAGTGGCATTTCTGACGTGGTCATCTCTGTTGAAAGTACGTATACAAATAGAAAAACTTACGGTGAAACTCATTGTTGCCGGTGTCATGGCTTGTACATGCAACTTCTGGGCTCACTTGGTAAGAGATTAACGTTGTGTCTTGATACAGGTTTGCTGCAATAATTATACAAGTATCATAGTAACAACCATTACAACCCGCAGATAATAATGTACATATTCTTTACGTAAAACCTTTATAAATAATAACCATTTGGACACTCAGATCGCAGAAAGAGCAACGTTTATCTCTATTTTTTCTATTTACCCGTAAACAGAATTACGTCCCTTGGACATAAAATGTCAACGAGTATCATTTTGCGTGCCATAGAGTGCCAGTGGCATTTCTGACGTGGTCATCTCTGTTGAAATTACGTATACAAATGAAAAACTTACGGTGAAACTCATTGTTGCCGTGTCATGGCTTGTACATGCAACATCTGGGCTCACTTGAGTAAGAGATTAACGTTGTGTCTTGATACAGGTTTGCTGCAATAATCATAACAAGTATCATAGTAACAACCATTACAACACGCCAGATAATAATGTACATATTCTTTACGTAATACCTTTATAAATAATAACCATTTGGTCACTCAGATCGCAGAAAGAGCAACGTTATCTCTATTTTTTCTATTTTACGCCGTAAAACCGAATTACGTCCCTTGGACATAAAATGTCAACGAGTATCATTTTGCGTGCCATAGAGTGCCAGTGGCATTTCTGACCTGGGTCATCTCTGTTGAAAGTACGTATACAAATGAAAAACTACGGTGAAACTCATTGTTGCCGTGTCATGGCTTGTACATGCAACTTCTGGGCTCACTTGGTAAGAGATTAACGTTTGTGTCTTGATACAGTTTGCTGGCAATAATCATAACAAGTATCATAGTAACAACCATTACAACACGCCAGATAATAATGTACATATTCTATACGTAATACCTTTATAAATAAAGAACCATTTGGACACTCAGATCGCAGAAAGAGCAACGTTATCTCTATTTTTCTATTTACCCGGTAAACGAAATTACGTCCCTTGGACATACAATGTCAACGAGAATTCATTTTGCGTGCCATAGAGTGCCAGTGGCATTTCTGACGTGGTCATCTCTGTTGAAAGTACGTATACAAATGAAAAACTTACGGTGAAACTCATTGTTGCCGTGTCATGGCTTGTTACATGCAACTTCTGGGCTCACTTGGTAAGAGATTAACGTTGTGTCTTGATACAGGTTTGCTGCAATAATCATAACAAGTATCATAGTAACAACCATTACAACACGCCAGATAATAATGTACATATACTTTACGTAATACCTTTATAAATAATAACCATTTGGACACTCAGATCGCAGAAAGAGCAACGTTATCTCTATTTTTTCTAATTACCCGTAAACGAATTACGTCCCTTGGACATAAAATGTCAACGAGTATCATTTTGCGTGCCATAGAGTGCCAGTGGCATTTCTGACGTGGTCATCTCGGTTGAAAGTACGTATACAAATGAAAAACTTACGGTGAAACTCATTGTTGCCGTGTCATGGCTTGTACATGCAACTTCTGGGCTCACTCGGTAAGAGATTAACGTTGTGTCTTGATACAGGTTTGCTGCAATAATCATAACAAGTATCATAGTAACAACCATTACAACACGCCAGATAATAATGTACATATTCTATACGTAATACCTTTATAAATAATAACCATTTGGACACTCAGATCGCAGATAGAGCAACGTTATCTCTATTTTTTCTATTTACCCGTAAACGAATTACGTCCCTTGGACATAAAATGTCAACGAGTATCATTTTGCGTGCCATAGAGTGCCAGTGGCATTTCTGACGTGGTCATCTCTGTTGAAAGTACGTATACAAATGAAAAACTTACGGTGAAACTCATTGTTGCCGTTTCATGGCTTGTACATGCAACTTCTGGGCTCACTTGGTAAGAGATTAACGTTGTGTCTTGATACAGGTTTGCTGCAATAATCATAACAAGTATCATAGTAACAACCATTACAACACGCCAGATAATAATGTACATATTCTTTACGTAAAACCTTTATAAATAATAACCATTTGGACACTCAGATCGCAGAAAGAGCAACGTTATCTCTATTTTTTCTATTTACCCGTAAACGAATTACGTCCCTTGGACTGAAAATGTCAACGAGTATCATTTTGCGTGCCATAGTGTGCCAGTGGCATTTCTGACGTGGTCATCTCTGTTGAAAGTACGTATACAAATGAAAAACTTACGGTGAAACTCATTGTTGCCGTGTCATGGCTTGTACATGCAACTTCTGGGCTCACTTGGTAAGAGATTAACGTTGTGTCTTGATACAGGTTTGCTGCAATAATTATAACAAGTATCATAGTAACAACCATTACAACCCGCCAGATAATAATGTACATATTCTTTACGTAATACCTTTATAAATAATAACCATTTGGACACTCAGATCGCAGAAAGAGCAACGTTATCTCTATTTTTTCTATTTACCCGTAAACGAATTACGTCCCTTGGACATAAAATGTCAACGAGTATCATTTTGCGTGCCATAGAGTGCCAGTGGCATTTCTGACGTGGTCATCTCTGTTGAAAGTACGTATACAAATGAAAAACTTACGGTGAAACTCATTGTTGCCGTGTCATGGCTTGTACATGCAACATCTGGGCTCACTTGGTAAGAGATTAACGTTGTGTCTTGATACAGGTTTGCTGCAATAATCATAACAAGTATCATAGTAACAACCATTACAACACGCCAGATAATAATGTACATATTCTTTACGTAATACCTTTATAAATAATAACCATTTGGACACTCAGATCGCAGAAAGAGCAACGTTATCTCTATTTTTTCTATTTACCCGTAAACGAATTACGTCCCTTGGACATAAAATGTCAACGAGTATCATTTTGCGTGCCATAGAGTGCCAGTGGCATTTCTGACCTGGTCATCTCTGTTGAAAGTACGTATACAAATGAAAAACTTACGGTGAAACTCATTGTTGCCGTGTCATGGCTTGTACATGCAACTTCCTGGCTCACTTGGTAAGAGATTAACGTTGTGTCTTGATACAGGTTTGCTGCAATAATCATAACAAGTATCATAGTAACAACCATTACAACACGCCAGATAATAATGTACATATTCTATACGTAATACCTTTATAAATAATAACCATTTGGACACTCAGATCGCAGAAAGAGCAACGTTATCTCTATTTTTTCTATTTACCCGTAAACGAATTACGTCCCTTGGACATACAATGTCAACGAGTATCATTTTGCGTGCCATAGAGTGCCAGTGGCATTTCTGACGTGGTCATCTCTGTTGAAAGTACGTATACAAATGAAAAACTTACGGTGAAACTCATTGTTGCCGTGTCATGGCTTGTACATGCAACTTCTGGGCTCACTTGGTAAGAGATTAACGTTGTGTCTTGATACAGGTTTGCTGCAATAATCATAACAAGTATCATAGTAACAACCATTACAACACGCCAGATAATAATGTACATATTCTTTACGTAATACCTTTATAAATAATAACCATTTGGACACTCAGATCGCAGAAAGAGCAACGTTATCTCTATTTTTTCTAATTACCCGTAAACGAATTACGTCCCTTGGACATAAAATGTCAACGAGTATCATTTTGCGTGCCATAGAGTGCCAGTGGCATTTCTGACGTGGTCATCTCTGTTGAAAGTACGTATACAAATGAAAAACTTACGGTGAAACTCATTGTTGCCGTGTCATGGCTTGTACATGCAACTTCTGGGCTCACTTGGTAAGAGATTAACGTTGTGTCTTGATACAGGTTTGCTGCAATAATCATAACAAGTATCATAGTAACAACCATTACAACACGCCAGATAATAATGTACATATTCTTTACGTAATACCTTTATAAATAATAACCATTTGGACACTCAGATCGCAGAAAGAGCAACGTTATCTCTATTTTTTCTAATTACCCGTAAACGAATTACGTCCCTTGGACATAAAATGTCAACGAGTATCATTTTGCGTGCCATAGAGTGCCAGTGGCATTTCTGACCTGGTCATCTCTGTTGAAAGTACGTATACAAATGAAAAACTTACGGTGAAACTCATTGTTGCCGTGTCATGGCTTGTACATGCAACTTCTGGGCTCACTTGGTAAGAGATTAACGTTGTGTCTTGATACAGGTTTGCTGCAATAATCATAACAAGTATCATAGTAACAACCATTACAACACGCCAGATAATGATGTACATATTCTATACGTAATACCTTTATAAATAATAACCATTTGGACACTCAGATCGCAGAAAGAGCAACGTTATCTCTATTTGTTTTTCTATTTACCCGTAAACGAATTACGTCCCTTGGACATAAAATGTCAACGAGTATCATTTTGCGTGCCATAGAGTGCCAGTGGCATTTCTGACGTGGTCATCTCTGTTGAAAGTACGTATACAAATGAAAAACTTACGGTGAAACTCATTGTTGCCGTGTCATGGCTTGTACATGCAACTTCTGGGCTCACTTGGTAAGAGATTAACGTTGTGTCTTGATACAGGTTTGCTGCAATAATCATAACAAGTATCATAGTAACAACCATTACAACACGCCAGATAATAATGTACATATTCTTTACGTAATACCTTTATAAATAATAACCATTTGGACACTCAGATCGCAGAAAGAGCAACGTTATCTCTATTTTTTCTAATTACCCGTAAACGAATTACGTCCCTTGGACATAAAATGTCAACGAGTATCATTTTGCGTGCCATAGAGTGCCAGTGGCATTTCTGACGTGGTCATCTCTGTTGAAAGTACGTATACAAATGAAAAACTTACGGTGAAACTCATTGTTGCCGTGTCATGGCTTGTACATGCAACTTCTGGGCTCACTCGGTAAGAGATTAACGTTGTGTCTTGATACAGGTTTGCTGCAATAATCATAACAAGTATCATAGTAACAACCATTACAACACGCCAGATAATAATGTACATATTCTATACGTAATACCTTTATAAATAATAACCATTTGGACACTCAGATCGCAGATAGAGCAACGTTATCTCTATTTTTTCTATTTACCCGTAAACGAATTACGTCCCTTGGACATAAAATGTCAACGAGTATCATTTTGCGTGCCATAGAGTGCCAGTGGCATTTCTGACGTGGTCATCTCTGTTGAAAGTACGTATACAAATGAAAAACTTACGGTGAAACTCATTGTTGCCGTGTCATGGCTTGTACATGCAACTTCTGGGCTCACTTGGTAAGAGATTAACGTTGTGTCTTGATACAGGTTTGCTGCAATAATCATAACAAGTATCATAGTAACAACCATTACAACACGCCAGATAATAATGTACATATTCTTTACGTAAAACCTTTATAAATAATAACCATTTGGACACTCAGATCGCAGAAAGAGCAACGTTATCTCTATTTTTTCTATTTACCCGTAAACGAATTACGTCCCTTGGACAGAAAATGTCAACGAGTATCATTTTGCGTGCCATAGTGTGCCAGTGGCATTTCTGACGTGGTCATCTCTGTTGAAAGTACGTATACAAATGAAAAACTTACGGTGAAACTCATTGTTGCCGTGTCATGGCTTGTACATGCAACTTCTGGGCTCACTTGGTAAGAGATTAACGTTGTGTCTTGATACAGGTTTGCTGCAATAATCATAACAAGTATCATAGTAACAACCATTACAACACGCCAGATAATAATGTACATATTCTTTACGTAATACCTTTATAAATAATAACCATTTGGACACTCAGATCGCAGAAAGAGCAACGTTATCTCTATTTTTTCTATTTACCCGTAAACGAATTACGTCCCTTGGACATAAAATGTCAACGAGTATCATTTTGCGTGCCATAGAGTGCCAGTGGCATTTCTGACCTGGTCATCTCTGTTGAAAGTACGTATACAAATGAAAAACTTACGGTGAAACTCATTGTTGCCGTGTCATGGCTTGTACATGCAACTTCTGGGCTCACTTGGTAAGAGATTAACGTTGTGTTATGATACAGGTTTGCTGCAATAATCATAACAAGTATCATAGTAACAACCATTACAACACGCCAGATAATAATGTACATATTCTATACGTAATACCTTTATAAATAATAACCATTTGGACACTCAAATCGCAGAAAGAGCAACGTTATCTCTATTTTTTCTATTTACCCGTAAACGAATTACGTCCCTTGGACATACAATGTCAACGAGTATCATTTTGCGTGCCATAGAGTGCCAGTGGCATTTCTGACGTGGTCATCTCTGTTGAAAGTACGTATACAAATGAAAAACTTACGGTGAAACTCATTGTTGCCGTGTCATGGCTTGTACATGCAACTTCTGGGCTCACTTGGTAAGAGATTAACGTTGTGTCTTGATACAGGTTTGCTGCAATAATCATAACAAGTATCATAGTAACAACCATTACAACACGCCAGATAATAATGTACATATTCTTTACGTAATACCTTTATAAATAATAACCATTTGGACACTCAGATCGCAGAAAGAGCAACGTTATCTCTATTTTTTCTAATTACCCGTAAACGAATTACGTCCCTTGGACATAAAATGTCAACGAGTATCATTTTGCGTGCCATAGAGTGCCAGTGGCATTTCTGACCTGGTCATCTCTGTTGAAAGTACGTATACAAATGAAAAACTTACGGTGAAACTCATTGTTGCCGTGTCATGGCTTGTACATGCAACTTCTGGGCTCACTTGGTAAGAGATTAACGTTGTGTCTTGATACAGGTTTGCTGCAATAATCATAACAAGTATCATAGTAACAACCATTACAACACGCCAGATAATGATGTACATATTCTATACGTAATACCTTTATAAATAATAACCATTTGGACACTCAGATCGCAGAAAGAGCAACGTTATCTCTATTTGTTTTTCTATTTACCCGTAAACGAATTACGTCCCTTGGACATAAAATGTCAACGAGTATCATTTTGCGTGCCATAGAGTGCCAGTGGCATTTCTGACGTGGTCATCTCTGTTGAAAGTACGTATACAAATGAAAAACTTACGGTGAAACTCATTGTTGCCGTGTCATGGCTTGTACATGCAACTTCTGGGCTCACTTGGTAAGAGATTAACGTTGTGTCTTGATACAGGTTTGCTGCAATAATCATAACAAGTATCATAGTAACAACCATTACAACACGCCAGATAATAATGTACATATTCTTTACGTAATACCTTTATAAATAATAACCATTTGGACACTCAGATCGCAGAAAGAGCAACGTTATCTCTATTTTTTCTAATTACCCGTAAACGAATTACGTCCCTTGGACATAAAATGTCAACGAGTATCATTTTGCGTGCCATAGAGTGCCAGTGGCATTTCTGACGTGGTCATCTCTGTTGAAAGTACGTATACAAATGAAAAACTTACGGTGAAACTCATTGTTGCCGTGTCATGGCTTGTACATGCAACTTCTGGGCTCACTCGGTAAGAGATTAACGTTGTGTCTTGATACAGGTTTGCTGCAATAATCATAACAAGTATCATAGTAACAACCATTACAACACGCCAGATAATAATGTACATATTCTATACGTAATACCTTTATAAATAATAACCATTTGGACACTCAGATCGCAGATAGAGCAACGTTATCTCTATTTTTTCTATTTACCCGTAAACGAATTACGTCCCTTGGACATAAAATGTCAACGAGTATCATTTTGCGTGCCATAGAGTGCCAGTGGCATTTCTGACGTGGTCATCTCTGTTGAAAGTACGTATACAAATGAAAAACTTACGGTGAAACTCATTGTTGCCGTGTCATGGCTTGTACATGCAACTTCTGGGCTCACTTGGTAAGAGATTAACGTTGTGTCTTGATACAGGTTTGCTGCAATAATCATAACAAGTATCATAGTAACAACCATTACAACACGCCAGATAATAATGTACATATTCTTTACGTAAAACCTTTATAAATAATAACCATTTGGACACTCAGATCGCAGAAAGAGCAACGTTATCTCTATTTTTTCTATTTACCCGTAAACGAATTACGTCCCTTGGACAGAAAATGTCAACGAGTATCATTTTGCGTGCCATAGTGTGCCAGTGGCATTTCTGACGTGGTCATCTCTGTTGAAAGTACGTATACAAATGAAAAACTTACGGTGAAACTCATTGTTGCCGTGTCATGGCTTGTACATGCAACTTCTGGGCTCACTTGGTAAGAGATTAACGTTGTGTCTTGATACAGGTTTGCTGCAATAATTATAACAAGTATCATAGTAACAACCATTACAACCCGCCAGATAATAATGTACATATTCTTTACGTAATACCTTTATAAATAATAACCATTTGGACACTCAGATCGCAGAAAGAGCAACGTTATCTCTATTTTTTCTATTTACCCGTAAACGAATTACGTCCCTTGGACATAAAATGTCAACGAGTATCATTTTGCGTGCCATAGAGTGCCAGTGGCATTTCTGACGTGGTCATCTCTGTTGAAAGTACGTATACAAATGAAAAACTTACGGTGAAACTCATTGTTGCCGTGTCATGGCTTGTACATGCAACATCTGGGCTCACTTGGTAAGAGATTAACGTTGTGTCTTGATACAGGTTTGCTGCAATAATCATAACAAGTATCATAGTAACAACCATTACAACACGCCAGATAATAATGTACATATTCTTTACGTAATACCTTTATAAATAATAACCATTTGGACACTCAGATCGCAGAAAGAGCAACGTTATCTCTATTTTTTCTATTTACCCGTAAACGAATTACGTCCCTTGGACATAAAATGTCAACGAGTATCATTTTGCGTGCCATAGAGTGCCAGTGGCATTTCTGACCTGGTCATCTCTGTTGAAAGTACGTATACAAATGAAAAACTTACGGTGAAACTCATTGTTGCCGTGTCATGGCTTGTACATGCAACTTCTGGGCTCACTTGGTAAGAGATTAACGTTGTGTTATGATACAGGTTTGCTGCAATAATCATAACAAGTATCATAGTAACAACCATTACAACACGCCAGATAATAATGTACATATTCTATACGTAATACCTTTATAAATAATAACCATTTGGACACTCAAATCGCAGAAAGAGCAACGTTATCTCTATTTTTTCTATTACCGTAAACGAATACGTCCCTTGGACATACAATGTCAACGAGTATCATTTTGCGTGCCATAGAGTGCCAGTGGCATTTCTGACGTGGTCATCTCTGTTGAAAGTACGTATACAAATGAAAAACTTACGGTGAAACTCATTGTTGCCGTGTCATGGCTTGTACATGCAACTTCTGGGCTCACTTGGTAAGAGATTAACGTTGTGTCTTGATACAGGTTTGCTGCAATAATCATAACAAGTATCATAGTAACAACCATTACACACGCCAGATAATAATGTACATATTCTTTACGTAATACCTTTATAAATAATAACCATTTGGACACTCAGATCGCAGAAAGAGCAACGTTATCTCTATTTTTTCCTAATTACCCGTAAACGAATTACGTCCCTTGGACATAAAATGTCAACGAGTATCATTTTGCGTGCCATAGAGTGCCAGTGGCATTTCTGACGTGGTCATCTCTGTTGAAAGTACGTATACAAATGAAAAACTTACGGTGAAACTCATTGTTGCCGTGTCATGGCTTGTACATGCAACTTCTGGGCTCACTTGGTAAGAGATTAACGTTGTGTCTTGATACAGGTTTGCTGCAATAATCATAACAAGTATCATAGTAACAACCATTACAACACGCCAGATAATAATGTACATATTCTTTACGTAATACCTTTATAAATAATAACCATTTGGACACTCAGATCGCAGAAAGAGCAACGTTATCTCTATTTTTTCTAATTACCCGTAAACGAATTACGTCCCTTGGACATAAAATGTCAACGAGTATCATTTTGCGTGCCATAGAGTGCCAGTGGCATTTCTGACTGGTCTTCTCTGTTGAAAGTACGTATACAAATGAAAAACTTACGGTGAAACTCATTGTTGCCGTGTCATGGCTTGTACATGCAACTTCTGGGCTCACTTGGTAAGAGATTAACGTTGTGTCTTGATACAGGTTTGCTGCAATAATCATAACAAGTATCATAGTAACAACCATTACAACACGCCAGATAATGATGTACATATTCTATACGTAATACCTTTATAAATAATAACCATTTGGACACTCAAGATCGCAGAAAGAGCAACGTTATCTCTATTTGTTTTTCTATTTACCCGTAAACGAATTACGTCCCTTGGACTAAAACTGTCAACGAGTTATCATTTTGCGTGCCATAGAGTGCCAGTGGCATTTCTGACGTGGTCATCTCTGTTGAAAGTACGTATACAAATGAAAACTTACGGTGAAACTCATTGTTGCCGTGTCATGGCTTGTACATGCAACTTCTGGGCTCACTTGGTAAGAGATTAACGTTGTGTCTTGATACAGGTTTGCTGCAATAATCATAACAAGTATCATAGTAACAACCATTACAACACGCCAGATAATAATGTAACATATTCTATACGTAATACCTTTATAAATAATAACCATTTGGACACTCAGATCGCAGAAAGAGCGACGTTATCTCTATTTTTTCTATTTACCCGTAAACGAATTACGTCCCTTGGACATAAAATGTCAACGAGTATTATTTTGCGTGCCATAGAGTGCCAGTGGCATTTCTGACGTGGTCATCTCTGTTGAAAGTACGTATACAAATGAAAAACTTACGGTGAAACTCATTGTTGCCGTGTCATGGCTTGTACATGCAACTTCTGGGCTCACTTGGTAAGAGATTAACGTTGTGTCTTGATACAGGTTTGCTGCAATAATCATAACAAGTATCATAGTAACAACCATTACAAACACGCCAGATAATAATGTACATATTCTATACGTAATACCTTTATAAATAATAACCATTTGGACACTCAGATCGCAGAAAGAGCAACGTTATCTCTATTTTTTCTATTTACCCGTAACGAATTACGTCCCTTGGACATAAAATGTCAACGAGTATCATTTTGCGTGCCATAGAGTGCCAGTGGCATTTCTGACGTGGTCATCTCTGTTGAAAGTACGTATACAAATGAAAAACTTACGGTGAAACTCATTGTTGCCGTGTCATGGCTTGTACATGCAACTTCTGGGCTCACTGGTAAGAGATTAACGTTGTGTCTTGATACAGGTTTGCTGCAAATAATCATAACAAGTATCATAGTAACAACCATTACAACACGCCAGATAATAATGTACATATTCTATACGTAATACCTTTATAAATAATAACCATTTGGACACTCAGATCGCAGAAAGAGCAGACGTTATCTCTATTTTTTCTATTTACCCGTAAACGAATTACGTCCCCTTGGACATAAACTGTCAACGAGTATCATTTTGCGTGCCATAGAGTGCCAGTGGCATTTCTGACGTGGTCATCTCTGTTGAAAGTACGTATACAAATGAAAAACTTACGGTGAAACTCATTGTTGCCCTGTCATGGCTTGTACCATGCAACTTCTGGGCTCACTTGGTAAGAGATTACGTTGTGTCTTGATACAGGTTTGCTGCAATAATCATAACAAGTATCATAGTAACAACCATTACAACACGCCAGATAATAAATGTACATATTCTTTACGTAATACCTTTATAAATAATAACCATTTGGACACTCAGATCGCAGAAAGACCAGAGCAACGTTATCTCTATTTTTTCTATTTACCCGTAAACGAATTACGTCCCTTGGACATAAAATGTCAAGAGTATCATTTTGCGTGCCATAGAGTGCCAGTGGCATTTCTGACGTGGTCATCTCTGTTGAAAGTACGTATACAAATGAAAAACTTACGGTGAAACTCATTGTTGCGTGTCATGGCTTGTACATGCAACTTCTGGGCTCACTTGGTAAGAGAATTAACGTTGTGTCTTGATACAGGTTGCTGCAATTATCATAACAAGTATCATAGTAACAACCATTACAACCCACGCCAGATAATAATGTACATATTCTATACGTAATACCTTTATAAATAATAACCATTTGGACACTCAGATCGCAGAAAGAGCGACGTTATCTCTATTTTTTCTATTTACCCGTAAAACGAATTACGTCCCTTGGACGTAAAATGTCAACGAGTATCATTTTGCGTGCCCATAGAGTGCCAGTGGCATTTCTGACGTGGTCATCTCTGTTGAAAGTACGTATACAAATGAAAAACTTACGGTGATGACTCATTGTTGCGGTTGTCATGGCTTGTACATGCAACTTCTGGGCTCAACTTGGTAAGAGATTAACGTTGTGTCTTGATACAGGTTTGCTGCAATAATCATAACAGTATCATAGTAACAACCATTACAACACGCCAGATAATAATGTACATATTCTATACGTAATACCTTTATAAATTAATAACCATTTTGACACTCAGATCGCAGAAAGAGCAACGTTATCTCTATTTTTTCTATTACCCGTAAACGAATTACGTCCCTTGGACATAAAATGTCAACGAGTATCATTTTGCGTGCCATAGAGTGCCAGTGGCATTTCTGACGTGGTCATCTCTGTTGAAAGTACGTATACAAATGAAAAACTTACGGTGAAACTCATTGTTTGCCGTTGTCATGGCTTGTACATGCAACTTCTGGGCTCACTTTGGTAAGAGATTGACGTTGTGTCTTGATACAGGTTTGCTGCAATTATCATAACAAGTATCATAGTAACAACCATTACAACACGCCAGATAATAATGTACATATTCTATACGTAATACCTTTATAAATAATAACCATTTGGACACTCAGATCGCAGAAAGAGCAACGTTATCTCTATTTTTTCTATTTACCCGTAAACGAATTACGTCCCTTGGACATAAAATGTCAACGAGTATCATTTTGCGTGCCATAGAGTGCCAGTGGCATTTCTGACGTGGTCATCTCTGTTGAAAGTACGTATACAAATGAAAAAACTTACGGTGAAACTCATTGTTGCCGTGTCATGGCTTGTACATGCAACTTCTGGGCTCACTTGGTAAGAGATTAACGTTGTGTCTTGATACAGGTTTGCTGCAATAATCATAACAAGTATCATAGTAACAACCATTACAACACGCCAGATAATAATGCACATATTCTATACGTAATACCTTTATAAATAATAACCATTTGGGACACTCAGATCGCAGAAAGAGCAACGTTATCTCTAATTTTTCTATTTACCCGTAAACGAATTACGTCCCTTGGACATAAAATGTCAACGAGTCATTTTTGCGTGCCATAGAGTGCCAGTGGCATTTCTGACCTGGTCATCTCTGTTGAAAGTACGTATACAAATGAAAAAAGCTTACGGTGAAAACTCATTGTTGCCGTGTCATGGCTTGCACATGCAACTTCTGGGGCTCACTTGGTAAGAGATTAACGTTGTGTCTTGATACAGGTTTGCTGCAATAATCATAACAAGTATCATAGTAACAACCATTACAACACGCCAGATAATAATGTACATATTCTTTACGTAATACCTTTATAAATAATAACCATTTGGACACTCAGATCGCAGAAAGAGCAACGTTATCTCTATTTTTCTATTTACCCGTAAACGAATTACGTCCCTTGGACATAAAATGTCAACGAGTATCATTTTGCGTGCCATAGAGTGCCAGTGGCATTTCTGACGTGGTCATCTCTGTTGAAAGTACGTATACAAATGAAAAACTTACGGTGAAACTCATTGTTGCCGTGTCATGGCTTGTACATGCAACTTCTGGGCTCACTTGGTAAGAGTTTAACGTTGTGTCTTGATACAGGTTTGCTGCAATAATCATAACAAGTATCATAGTAACAACCATTACAACACGCCAGATAATAATGTACATATTCTTTACGTAATACCTTTATAAATAATAACCATTTGGACACTCAGATCGCAGAAAGAGCACGTTATCTCTATTTTTTCTATTTACCCGTAAACGAATTACGTCCCTTGGACATAAAATGTCAACGAGTATCATTTTGCGTGCCATAGAGTGCCAGTGGCATTTCTGAAGTGGTCATCTCTGTTGAAAGTACGTATACAAATGAAAAACTTACGGTGAAACTCATTGTTGCCGTGTCATGGCTTGTACATGCAACTTCTGGGCTCACTTGGTAAAGAGATTGACGTTGTGTCTTGATACAGGTTTGCCTGCAATTATCATAACAAGTATCATAGTAACAACCATTACAACACGCCAGATAATAATGTACATATTCTATACGTATTACCTTTATAAATAATAACCATTTGGGGACACTCAGATCGCAGAAAGAGCAACGTTATCTCTATTTTTTCTATTTACCCGTAAACGAATTACGTCCCTTGGACATAAAATGTCAACGGGTATCATTTTGCGTGCCATAGAGTGCCAGTGGCATTTCTGACGTGGTCATCTCTGTTGAAAGTACGTATACAAATGAAAAACTTACGGTGAAACTCATTGTTGCCGTGTCATGGCTTGTACATGCAACTTCTGGGCTCACTTGGTAAGAGATTAACGTTGTGTCTTGATACAGGTTTGCTGCAATCATCATAACAAGTATCATAGTAACAACCATTACAACACGCCAGATAATAATGTACATATTCTATACGTAATACCTTTATAAATAATAACCATTTGACACTCAGATCGCAGAAAGAGAGACGTTATCTCTATTTTTCTATTTACCCGTAAACGAATTACGTCCCTTGGACATAAAATGTCAACGAGTATCATTTTGCGTGCCATAGAGTGCCAGTGGCATTTCTGACGTGGTCATCTCTGTTGAAAGTACGTATACAAATGAAAAACTTACGGTGAAACTCATTGTTGCCGTGTCATGGCTTGTACATGCAACTTCTGGGCTCACTTGGTAAGAGATTAACGTTGTGTCTTGATACAGGTTTGCTGCAATAATCATAACAAGTAATCATAGTAACAACCATTACAACACGCCAGATAATAATGTACATATTCTTTACGTAATACCTTTATAAATAATAACCATTTGGACACTCAGATCGCAGAAAGAGCAACGTTATCTCTATTTTTTCTATTTACCGTAAACGAATTACGTCCCTTGGACATAAAATGTCAACGAGTATCATTTTGCGTGCCATAGAGTGCCAGTGGCATTTCTGACGTGGTCATCTCTGTTGAAAGTACGTATACAAATGAAAAACTTACGGTGAAACTCTTGTTGCCGTGTCATGGCTTTGTACATGCAACTTCTGGGCTCACTTGGTAAGAGATTAACGTTGTGTCTTGATACAGGTTAGCTGCAATTATCATAACAAAGTATCATAGTAACAACCATTACAACACGCCAGATAATAATGTACATATTCTATACGTAATACCTTTATAAATAATAACCATTTGGACACTCAGATCGCAGAAAGAGCGACGTTATCTCTATTTTTTCTATTTACCCGTAAACGAATTACGTCCCTTGGACATAAAATGTCAACGAGTATCATTTTGGCGTGCATAGAGTGCCAGTGGCATTTCTGACGTGGTCATCTCTGTTGAAAGTACGTATACAAATGAAAAACTTACGGTGAAACTCATTGTTGCCGTGTCATGGCTTGTAATGCAACTTCTGGGCTCACTTGGTAAGAGATTAACGTTGTGTCTTGATAC